>MCJB01050552.1:227487-250621 GCA_002018475.1 Nicotiana obtusifolia
CCCCCCCCCCGGTTGAATCCTTGAATCATCTCACGACTTTCCAAGAGTACGTTCATGGGAATGTCTAGTTCTTTCACAGTGCGAATCGACAAGATATTCACTGAGGATCCTCCATCAACCAAAATTCGATTTACCCTTTTATCGCGCATATAGCCAACCAAGTATAACAGTAGAAGATCGTTATTTTTGAATGTAAATTTTTCCTCGCTCGTGTTAACTTCTTGAGGAATAGGCTCGATGAGATTTTTTGAAGATGGTGCCAACAGTAGGTCATCACTCTTTTCTTCCCTTTTATCAGCATTGCAACAAAAAGCCTCAATACCATCATGGGAAATCTTCATGCGGAACCAACATGGCATGAAATCCTCCAAGGTCACTGAATATCGCGGCTTTTGAGGGTGGTGCACCTCCATTTTTGCTTTCTTCAAACGCCTAATTGGATTTTGTTTCCTTGGTCTTTTTACCATCATTTTATTTGTTGGTTGTTCTATTGATTCTTTTCTTGCGCTCTTTCTGTGGTGCCTACGACGAGTCACCAATGTCCAACCTTCATCATCATCACATTGATCGACTTCAACTTTGTTGTTCTCCAGTAATTCTTCATCTTTACTTTCTTTAAAACCACATAATTCATCCAAACTGAATGAGCCAAAGGTGGTAGAGACTTGGTTTGTGCTTGCTTTCTCATCTTCAAGCACGATCTTCTTTTCACGAGCCAAATCCATAACTTTGTCCTTGAAGACAAAGCACGTCTCTAGAGGGTGGATCACAAGTCGATAGTATTTGCAATAATTTGGGTCATTCGTTTTACCAGCTTCATTTGGCCGCTTTATCTTTGGAAGCTTAATGAGATTTAACTCGAGGAGTTCTTCAAAAATTGTTGGCACATCAGAATCCAAAAATGGGTACTCCTTCTCTTTCATTTCTTTTAGAGTCAACGTCCCACTTGGTTTATCTTGAAAAGAAGTGGATTTCGTACTCTGCTTCTTGCTCACCTTCGTTGTGAACTTCACAGGTGATGTGTTGACATTCATAGCTTCTTTGTTTTCAGACTTGGGTGCAAACCTGCTCCATTTCCTGAATTCTTGCTTGTCATTCCCTTTGCGAGGCTCATAGATAGGCAGCCTTTCGTTTCCAGCGGAGACCATGTTTAACTCCATGTCGTGGGAACGAGCCGCAAGTTCTTCAAATGTGCTAGGCTTGATACCTTGCAAGATGTATCGGAGTCCCCAATGCATGCCTTAGATGTGCATCTATATGCCAGAAGCTTCACTAAGCCTCTCTTTGGAGTTGAGGCTTGCATTCCTCCAACGATTGAAAAAGGCGATAGCTGATTCACCCTTTCGTTGACGTGTATTTGTAAGTTCTGTCATATACACAGTACGTCTCGTGCTATAAAAGTGATTGAGAAACTCTTTCTCTAATTGATCCTAACTATCGATCGATCCGGCCTTGAGGTCTGTGTACCAATCAGAAGCATTTCCTTTTAGCGAGCGGACAAACTGCTTGACAAGGTAATCTCCATAAGTCCCTGCATTGTTGCACGTCTCAACGATGTGTGCCATATGTTGTTTTGGATTACGTTTACCATCAAATTGTTGAAACTTTAGAGGTTGATAGCCAGCAAGCATCTTCAACATATCGATCCTTGCAGTATACGACTTTGCGTATGTAAGAGAAGACTTGCTTGCAACTTCATACTTATTTTTTATAGTTCCTTCAATGAACTCCTTAAATTGATCAACTGGAATCATCCCTTCAGATGAGATAGGGATAGCCTTAGCGGATGCTACTTGTCTTGGGGGAGACTCACTCTCTGAAACTTTTGGGAGCTTGCTAGGTGCATGGGTAGATTCTTCTTCCATCAAGATTCCCGCCCTGTTTGTTAGCTTGTCAATTCTAGCATCTTGATTTTGCATGCACTTGGTCAAGCTAGCGATTGCTTCCGTCAAGTTTGCCAACTGATCCTCCACAGATGAAGCGTTTGTCACCATGGCTTGCATGATTGTTATGGACGACGGAGAGTAGCTTGGATTTTCGCACAGATTGATTCTCAAATGGCTCACGCTATGCGGTGTAAGTGGGGAGGATCCATCGCTTGAAATATCATCAACTTCCTTCACAGTAGAGTTCTTAGATCCGAAGAGGTCAAGCAGAGCAAGAGTTTTCTTAATCTTTTCAGCAACATCGCTTCCTCCTTTAGGTGCGTTCGTGGAGGATCTTGCTCCTTTTGAAGATGAAGATCCGAAGACAGGGATTGATGCGGACGGCACTTGTAATGCTTGTTATCCTAAAAAGCTTGCTTTGCTCCTTGTAACTAGTCTAAAGCTTCCAAAGGTAACATCGAGGATGCTTTCCACATCAGTGTAGAACTTGGAATTAACAGCCTTGGTGGAAGTTGATCTGGAATTGATTTTCTTTGAAGCCATTTCGATGTTCTTTAACTTTGATGATTGAAAAATTGAGATGAGAGGTAGAGATTGTCCCACTGGGCGTGCTAGAATTTGTAGGCAATAAATTTGCGTCAAAAATATAATCGAGATCGAAAAATATTGCAACAATTGTAGTATTTGATTTAAAGTAATATGAGTGTATAATCTCTATGAATCCTCTGATTCTTCTTTTTAATAGTAAATAAATCCAAGGGCCTTTGAGCTTGATCTTGAATATGTAGTTGTTGCCACAAACGATGATCTTGAATTCAACTAGCACGAACGTTGATTTGAACTCGTACTCCTTGGATCTTAATTTGTTCTTCGTTCTTGAGCTTGAGCTTGATTTCTTGAACTTGAACTTGATTGCTTGAAACTTGAAACTTGATTGCTTGAAGCTTGAAACTTGTAGAGAAATTTGCTGCGTTTGATCCACGAGCTCTCTCTTGCTTCTACTTATAACTTCTGGTATCTTTTCTGGGTTATGAAGACCCCTATTTATAGTTGTGGGAGGAAAGAGTTATGATAAGAATAAATTCTTTCCAACCAATCAAATCGAAGTATGACAAGACCACATTTGATTGGCCAGAACATGTCACTTTCACACGTGGCGCGATTTTATTGGCCTTCTAATGTCACTTGGCATGTCTCGTCATTTTGACACGTGGCATGATCTCATTGGCTCTTCTGTGTGACTTGGCGTGCCATGTCATTTGACATGTGGCACCAAACTGGGCCTTCAAGAAGATGACATCTTGGGCTTAATGAAGTGTGCTCATCATATTAGCCCAATTAAACAGGCTAACCCAATGGATTTGGACTTCTTTATTTAATCCATATATATATATTGGACTTATAGAACTAATCCAATTATATTAGCCCAATAAATTTATTTGAACTAATATATCTTGAATTTCAAATATTGTCCAAATTTAATTTATGAATTCTACATTCAATACATTTTAAATGTCTACAAGAACGTAGGAGAATATTGCCCACTGTTACTTTAAGAATACATTGTAATATCTTTATATAGGAAATATTAGGATTGATCTTTAGTTACCTTAATTGGCCTTAAAGCACTCATTATGGTTGGGTCCAAATTTCATATAACAGGGGACGCCTAGCTTTATTTTGAAAGATCAGGAGGTGAATTAATTATTACATGTGTAAATTTCTCTTTCGGTCTTAGTGAAGTTTCTAATTATGATCCTTTTTGACTTTTATTTTGTCTTCCACATTTTCCATAAAAGCATATTTTTTAATCTTGTGTTGGTAGTTGGCTTTAAAACCTTAATATTTACTTTTTTATTTTTGCAGATTACTCTGCATAGAAGAAAATGTTCAACTATTATCATTCTCGATTTCCAACACATCCATTTGCGATTTCATGGAAGATAGTCCAGATGGATGAAAAAAGACTTGGATTAATTTTAGAAGATATAGTTTATTTTTAGGCTATCAAATCTGTGTAATTATAACTGAAGTGGAAACACGTAAAATACATTTTTGTATAATCATGTTGGGCCAGTGCAATGCACTGGCTTGCCGTGCTAGTACTGACAGAAATGGATAAACTATTTTGTAGTTTGTTGTTGCGAAAATAAAATCTGAGGTCCTCTCCAACCTTTGCTTTTATTTTTTCCTCCAAAATAGAGTAAAATTGCTGTCACGTTCTAAAATACTCCCTAAATATGACTGGCATCCAGCTAATATCACCCACCAGGCAAACTAACTTATACTACACACTTAGTATTTATTTAAAACTCAATCGAAATAAATGTAGGTTCTAATATTTCGATAATTAAATGTGAATAATTAATGATCCAAATTGTTTCATAAATATTTATGAATAATAATTACCAAAGTGGAAGAACAACACTATAGCCAAAATCTCACACTAGACTGTGGAACATCTAAGAGAATTACAAAAGACATCATAAGAATAAATGTAAAGACTCTTTTGGCAGTCTCCACGAACAATGTGGCTCACCTCAGCAATAGGATCCACTCAAACGAACTCGTCAGCCACTAGCTCTATCTCCCGCGATGATATCTGCATAGAGATGCAAGTAAGGAGTGAGTTATACGTAAATATAACCCATAAGATTCTCGACCCGCCACTTTAAATACCTCTGGAACAAGCGTAAAAAAATACAAATACACCACCACAAGAACAATATACTAAACATAATAATTATACAATATACAATATATAGATATCAACAGAGTTAACAATAATTAACTAACAAGAATACACATATCTCAACCCACTGCACACTAAGGACTTGTCATAACTGCAATGAGAAAAATTAACACAATACCTCTATGCCTCAAATATGTAACGGAGCATACACAATGCTTACTGATGTATACACAATGCCTCAAATATGTAACGGAGCATATACAATGCTTACTGATGTATACACAATGCCCCAAATATATCAAGAAGCATACACAATGCTCAAGTGACATACAAAGGCATACACAATTCCCCAACATCATGGCTCATAGCTGTATCAAACTATCAAACTCAACACCGTGGCTCACAACCGTATCAAACTATCAAATTCAATATCATGGCTCACAGCCGTATCACATCATCAAACAACTAATAAAGTTTTTTTTTTCATAAAATAATATATTTGCAGCTAGTCTAAGATCACCAATTCTGTCAAGCACACTTGTCCCAACACATGGACCAGGCAGAGAAAATACATTTTTCAAAACGGGTTTGTCACAACCATAATTTTCTTCCGTAAGATGTCGTGACAACACCTAGTCTCTAAGACTAGGTAAGCCTAATACTTACTAAATTAATAGAAGAATTCAACCATCAATGATAAATATGAAATAGAAATATTTATACACAACTTACAATTCTCAAAACTGGTAGTACAAGTCATAAGCTCTACTGAGTTTGCCAGAAAATTCCTAAATGCAACTGTTCGAGATAAAATTAACAGTACAATGAAAATATTATAATGTGACTCCAAGGCCTGCGAACCCGAAGATAGGTTTACCTTGAATCTCCACAGCTTGACCAGCCAGCTAATAATCAACAACAACCGTGGCACCAAGATCTGCACAAAAATTTGCAGAAGAATAGTATGAGTACCCCACAGCGATCCTAGCAAGTATCAAGACTAACCTCGGTCGAGTAATGACGAGGGACAATCAAGACACCTACCGGACTAAACAACCTGAACAAATGTGAATGTGAACTAACAGAGAAAAATAATATTAATATATAACTAAGCAGGATAATGAATACCAAACAATACTTGTAATGAGACACCAATGACAACAAGAGTTAACAGGAAGTAGTCAGGTAATAATGCCGTAGAGTAAGCTGGACACCGTATAAGTCCGGTAAAATCAAAATAAATAAAAAACCAACAACAACTCAAAAAGAACAACCGCTGTCACAGCAGATTTGTTCAACCATTTCCACAAGGTACCGAACCTCATAATCACTGCTCACATGTCCCAATTCTTGAACCCTAATCACTTGACATCTTGTGCCCACATTACAACTCATATCTGCACGGATGACTCACATGCCGATGGAATATTCCTCACACAGAAGGCAAGTAGACAAGAGTACGTATAATGGTTAATGATGTCATGATTCACCTTTTGAAACCGATATGGGTGATTTAACTACATGTATGTTTGTGCAAGTGTTCTACCACAATTTCAGTCAACAAATAGGAGTAGAGACAATGAATGACACATAAGAAATGATCACCATGAAATGTATAGTGTATTAAAAGCAGCAATAAAGTTTGAAGCAGCGACCAGCACAACAAGATTAGCTACATAGTACTGAGCAATAAGTGCATCACGGAGGAAAATAATTAGTAGTATGCTAAGAAAAATAACAATCAAAGGCAAGTGCACAGAAAAGGAGAAATATCAACAAGAGCCCTCCCGAGGTACCACCTCGTAGTCTCAAATCGTAAAATGAATCACAACTTTCCTTATATAACCGTGGGAGTTTTTATATTTAGTTTTTGAAAATTATTTTTCCCAAATAGCATCCTGCGTTTTAGTCCACCTTATCACACCGCATGGCTTCTAGTAGTTCCCCTGCTAACCACGCATTTCAAGCCCACCTTATCTCACCGTATGCATTTCAACACCTAGACCTTATACAACCGCATACGTATCCATAATAACAACAGCTGGTAGAAACCTCATGCAAACACAATAACAACCGCACAGCAGAAACTCGTGCAAACACAATAACAATCCTTTCAACAATAACATATGTGCCAAAATATAACAACTCAATAAAAATGACTTTCACAATATGTGCCCATATGCCATAACATTTCCTCAAAACAGTTTCAATATCACAACCACGCATAGCCCTCAGCTCAACAACGCTGAATACAATAACAACACGAGAATACGGCAAGTAAATCAACACAAAAACTTCAAAACACAAAGAAACAGAAGAACGAACTCACAACGAAAGACACAACAAGGAAATAATAGTCTCAACAAGAATCGTTCAACAAGGAAGAGATAATGTGTAGTAATGATGTTACAACCTATATTCATGTACGTTAGATCACGCTGTAAGTTAGTCGACGTAAATCTGAGAAGAGATTATCTTTGAGATGATAGAAGTTAATCCTATTGGTCTTAAACGATACAAAGGTGTATAAGAGTGGTTAACAAGTATTAGAAGTTAAACAAATCAAGGATATTGTAACCCGTACTTTCGGATAAAACTCAAGGTGCTTAATATTCTCAAGAAGGTCGTGTTTTAAGTTATTTGAATCATATAATATCCATATCATAAGTCTTGAAGTCAAATGTTAATAAGCTTTTCTCCCAATTTCTTGGAATTATGGGGTAATATACCCACCAAATCAAAGATATATGAGCCTAGTTTCCAACACATTAAACCATTTATCGATACGATGTCAGAGTAAAGAGATATTTGCGTTTTTGCGAACTGCGCAAGCAGCTCTCTATGGGGCCCACATAGGTGGTTGAGATATATTGGTATATATCAAACCCCTTAACCCCATTTTAACTCATTATTTTTCATTCCCTTCAGACCCTAGACAACTAAAAACACTCTCTCAAGGTTCTCTCATGATCCAAGATCCAAACAAAGGGGAAATAACACAAATCAAGTGTTGGGAATCCCGTGGCGCTAGTAAGTTTCTTGTTCATCTTGTTGTTGCTGATTTTTGTGTGGTTCCAGCTCGTATGGGAGGTTGTTCTAAGTGGTTTATGTTATGTAAAATACTCTCTCAAGTTCTTAATATCAACCCTAGGAGATTTCAAGTCTTCTAAAGTGATTCTAGTATCGAAAAACCCTAATTGATTGCTAGTTTAGTTTTCTTGTTCTTGTGGCAGCATTGGAAGGATATTTCGTGGTGAGTTAAGGTCAAATTGGAGTTTTTCTATCTGTTTAAAGGTAGGTAACCTCTTACTTTATATGTATTTAAGACTATCCAAGTTGCGGCTAAGTTGTTGAAGCTAGAACTTGTGAGTTATCTATCGAAAGGCTTGTTAGTAATGTTGTTGGTTGGTGGACTGTTTTGGGGGGATTAATATGATTATTATTGATGTTGTTTGGGCTCTTTCATGATTGTTTTAATTTGTGGGAAGTCATATAAATAAGGGAGGTGCTGTCCGTATCATTATAGAATAGGTTGTGGTCGATGTATAATAGTTACAACGCTTAAACGATAATGATAGTATCATTTTTCTTATTATAGACTAAGGAGTCGTGATATTTGCATAGCTTGAGGTTGGGAAGCATATACAAGGTATGTGAGGCTATCCTTTTTCTTCTTTTGCACGACTCCGATTGTACATAATGTAATGAACGAGCTTCCAAAGATATTCCACTCTTAGAAGCTAGCAATACTTACATTGTTTCCCTTCTTATGGAACGATTGATGTTGATGTTACTTCTCTATTATTATGTTATCAATGTTGTTGGTACTTCCTGATTCTTATAATATTCTTGATGAAGAGTTAGTCCTAATAACGTGTACGGAGGATATCGACCTTACGTCACTCCGAAAGTTTCAAAATGTGAATCCAATGAGTCCAACACGCATCATATATATGTATCTATTTTACTCTATCGAGCTGCACTATAGTCGGCCGGGTGCGACACCTATTGTGCAACCACAGATCAGTTGGGTTTTACCAAGCTCCACATGACCGGGTACGATTCTACCAAGCCTTATGATGGCCGGGTATGTTTTTACCGAGCCTATTATTGTCGGGTACGATATGATGATGATGATGCCCACGGAGGCATACGTTTTTAAAAGTTTATGTATATATCTCTATATCATGCATTTAATGTCAGTAGCCCTTAGAGGTACTCAGATATTATAGGTTGTATATTCTCTATCCCTGTCTACATTGCTGTTCTTATTTATGCTTTCCTGCCTTACATATTCAGTACTTTATTCGTACTGACGTCCCTTTTATTTGTGGACGTTGTATGTCGTGCTGCAGGTCCTGAAAGATAGGTAGGCGAAGTTCCCCCACCATAGTAGGCTGCCTAGTTTAGCAGTTATTAGCGAGATCCCTTCTCCGGACTTGTCGTGGTCTTGGTATGCACTTTTGTTGTAGACATTATGGGTCTGCCAGGGCCCTGTTCCGGCAATGTTGAAGCGTTTATGTTCCTTTAGAGGCTCATAGATAGGTTTCGACTCATGTATAGTTTGGATTGCCTTGTCAACTGATTTTTGTTTTATAGTCTTTCATGGAAGCATCGCAGCTCGTACCTTATATATAGCTTCATTACAGCCTTGTCGGCCCATGTTATGTATGTTCATGCCATTATCTATCATTATTGGTTTTTCATGATTCATTTATACTATTTATGTTGATCTCTTCGGTCCTTATAGATAATAAGAAAGGTTAGATAAAATGTAAGTTTGTGCTCGGCAGGTATGGCTTGGGTGCCAGTCATGGCCCTCCAGTTTGGGTCGTGATAAATGATTCCACAAAAGTATAATTCAACGGTAAGAGGGATAACATGAATCAATTATTCCAAATAAGGATAAGTCGATAATAATAAGGGACAACAAAATATCATTTAGGGTTGAGCAATTACGGAAGAGATACAACAAATTCAATTAAGGATAAGCAACTTATAGAAAAAGGTAATAATAACGTCAACTAATGATAGGCAATTACGGAAAAGATAATAATAACTTCAATCAAGGATAAAAAATTACGGAAGGATAACATGGCAATAAAAGAGGCAACACTTCAGCTAAGGCACATAAGAGTTTAATCGGCAATAAGGGTAAAACATGAAGCAACCAATTCCAAAGAAGACATGTAAGGGTGAATTTAGTAAATGGAGAATTGAACATGAAAAAACAACTTCATATTTAATGGACATAAGAACCTAAGAGCCCTAAACAGTCAAATTTTCACAAATAAGCCCGAGTACGTACTCGTCACCTCGCGTACACGGCTTTCACATGACACAATTAGCAAAAGTGACTCAAATTCTAAGGGGTAGTTCCCCCACACAACGTTAGGCAAGATACTTCCTCAAAGAAGATAGACCGTTACTTTAAAATGACCTTCTCGAGTGAAACAATCTCTGGACGGCTCAAATCTAGCCAAAATAACTTCAAATCATAAATAAAACTCATGGAAAATAATTCCGGATAATAATTCAATCTTTAACAAAAATTAAAAAGTCAACCCCAGGACCACACCTTGAAACTCAACAAAATTTACAAAATTCGAACACCCATTCCGACTCCGAATCGATGTTCAAAACCCAATTATTCTCTTTAGAAAAGTTTTTAATAAAAATCCCAAATTCTCCAATCAAAATATGAATTAATTCAAAAATAAACTTCTGTAATCATATTTAAATACAAAAATTATAGTTAGATACTGAACCCCATGAAAATATGAGAATAACGCCACGAAAATTACCTCTATCAGAGCTCTAAAACTCAAGATATGCTCAAAATACTAAATTAACGCAATTTAATTGTTTTAATACACAGAGAATTTCGCTTCTGCGCCCAAAACTCCGCATCTATGGTCTACCAACTGTAATTTCTGCATTTGCGGACCATTTTTTGCAACTTCAGGGTCGCAGATGCGGACCCAACTTCGCATCTGCGAAGCACCAACACCAGCTCTCTTCTCCGACACTAAAATGAGCATAACTCCCTCATACGATATCCAAATTCAACGATTCTTTTTGCTATGGCTCCATAATTACGATATTGGTCTAATGCTTCAATCAAAACAAAAATTGGAGCTCATTTTCTTAATGTGATACCATTTATGCTTGAAGAAACGATGTCGAAACATAAAAATAAGCGGAACACAACCAAAACCTATCTGAAACTCATCCGAGCCCCTTGTTACCCCGCTGAACATACCAATAAGTGTCAAAACATAACGCGGACCTACTTGATGCCTCAAATCACACCAAACAACATCAAAACTACGAATCACATCTCAAATCGAATTTAATGAACTTATGAACTTTCAACTTTTACAACTCGTGCCGAAATATATTAAATCAACCCGGAATGACGTTAACTTTTGCATGCAAGTTTCAAATGACATAACGGAGCTAATAAAACTCTCGGAGTCACAATCCGAGCCCCATATCAACAAAGTCAACTCCCAATCAAACCTCTTAACCTTCCAAAACTTTAACTTTTCAATTTTTGCCAAAATGCTTCAAATTATCCTACGGCCCTCCAAATCCAAATTCGGATGCACGCCTAATTTCAAACACCATATGAAGCTGTTGGAATCATCAAAATGCCATTTTAGAGTCGTCTACATAAAAGTCAAACTCCGGTCAACTCTTATCGTTTAAGTTTCTAAAACAAGAATCCTTCTTCCAAATTGATCCTGAATCATCCGAAATCCGAACTCGACCACACACGCTAGTCATAATACATAATACGAAGCTGCTCAAGATATTAAGCCACTGAACAGGACGCTAATTCTCAAAACGACTGGTCGGGTCGTTACAGGGTTTTAGAAAAGCAAGCATTAAAGCTTAAAGTCTCATTTACCTTGTTAATGAGAAATTCCCCAACCTTCCGATATCCAAAAAACCCACCAAATGGCCTTCAGCGGCCTCAATCTATGCAAAATATTAATTAACAGTGTGAATTATGCTAGTCGAAATTATTCAATTTTTTTTAAAAATAATCAAATCAAAGTCAACTAAAATGTCAACTTAGTCAAATTCTCAAACCAATAATATTTTCGAGTTACCCATAAGTCGTAGAGTTCAAATCTATAATCAAGTTTCAATCTTGATGTTAATTTATTTGTTGAAACTCAATTTTCTCCTAATTTTAAGCTTATGACTTGATTTTAGGCTTATAACTTAGTCTTAACAGTCTACGCCTCACGTCATGAATTTAAAGACGATTCACATATATTATATCGAATTATGCTAAATATTCAATAAATTATTCACGTGTAATAGTATTCATGTCCTAAGAGAATAATAATTAATCGCAAGGTAAAGTAAATATCTCAATACCTTATGTTTGTTGTTGCCGAATTCACCCATAACATGTGATTCTTTTGATTCCCTTCTTTGTTTTCTTTTTCATTGATTTTCTGAGCAACCAAAAGAATTTCTTTTCGAAGATTTTTCCTAACCAATATTAGTAATAGAGACACCCAAATAACAGCCTAAGTTATTTCCTCATTGCTATTGTTCTTGTGTTCTCAATGAACTAAGGATTTCAATAATAAATTATACTCCCTTACGTTACCAACGTGCAACAACAACTGTGGGCTGACTTACTCTCTCTTTCTTATTTTTTTTTTCCAACCTTATAACTTATCCAAAATCACCTTAGATGTAATGTGAATTAGGCCCACTAACTATTTACATCTATTTAAAATGACATTCTTCATATCCCTCAAATGTAAATATATATTTATAAAGCCACATATATAATAAATATATTTATTATTTCCACAAGATATAAGAAATTATAATTAATAATATACCTTAAAAGTTCCTTGTTAAAAAAATATTAGGTTATTACATTCTTCCTCAATTGAATTCTTGTTCGTCCTCGAACGATGTAAGAAAATATACTTGGGTACTTTCTCCACATGCCTTCTTCGGAATCTCATGTAGCTTTCTAAAGTGGATGGTTGCACCAAAATACTTTCAAAGCAACCTTTTGTAATCTCAATTTTCGCACTTGTTTATTAACTATAGATATTGGACCCCTCTCATAAGTAAAATTTTTATCTAGTTCCACTTCTACGGGTTGAATTATATGATTCTCATCGTGAACTTATCATCTAATCATTGATACATAAAAGATATGATGTATAATCAAAAATTTTGAAGACAAAGTAAGTCTATATGACATCACTCCACTACAAAATCATACATACTGATATATCTTGAACTTAGCTTACCTTTCTGACCGAATCTCATAACTCTTTTCATGAGAGAACTTTCAAAAATACCCTCTCTTTTTTTCATTCCTAAAATATCACAGATTTTCTCATAAAAAATAGGACCTTTGTCTCTGTGATGTTCGAAGTCATTCTCACATTCACCACAACTTTCTCTAAGGCTTTGCTAACCCAATAGTTATAACTCACCAGGTTCAAACCATTCAACTTGAGAAAGATATCACCGTCTATATAAAGCCTCAAATAATAAAATTCGCATAATAAACTAGTAACTATTATCAGGTATAAACTTGGTCAATAGCAACTGATCATGAATCATTCACTATATATCGTCAGGCTAGTTTTAGGAATGGATACCCATACTCTTATGCCCCCATTATGCTGGAACACATCCAAGCACCATGAACATAATCACATAGTGGAACACATCCACCTTTCTTATATAGACAGCGATGGAACACTTCCAAACACTACTACATATCACGTGCGGCGGTGCTGAAACACATTCATATACCTTACGTAAATATTTCATGCAATGTTAATCTTGTCATGCATAACGACACAAGCATCTCATGCAATTACAGTATCTCTCGAATATATTGTTCCATAGGCTAGTATGCTCTATAAGCAATTTGGACCAAATCAGATACCTGATCTCGCTGAGCCTATTATGTCCACAAAATTAGGATCAGTACCTCCTCAATGAACGTGATAGACTAAATACAAAGTCTATAGTGATCTAATTTCATTTTTTTTTAGAGTCAATTAGGGTTACGGTAAGTTCCTGAGTCTGTAGCACTCGTATTTCACATATGAATAGTTCAAACCCTGAAGAAAAATATTTGTGTTACCCATATCACCCTATACATTCGTTAGCGCATTTTATCAGATCCCAATGCATAAATGTGGGACTCAAATGTAATATATTTCATAGAAATTGTATCTTTTTGAGTACTTATATCCTTAGTCACTACTTATGTACACACATTAGACCCTAGTAGGCCTTGCCACTAAAATCTCATCACAAACCACCAATAAAGTTAGTACTCTCATAGTGGTGGATATTGACCGCTAAAAAGAAATAACAGTAATATGTCACATGCTAGTGGCTTAGTAGAAATAATACCATCCACATCTCACCCTTCGTACTATACGTCAGAAGTTTCAAAACATCAAAATATAAAAATAAAGCTTCGCCCTTATGTCACGACCCAATTTTCCTATAGGCCGTGATGGCGCCCAACGTCGTCGCTAGGTAAGCCAACGGTGAACTAGCCATGTATCTATTCTTTTAACATTTCAGAAATAATTGATTTTTAATTATTAAATAAGTAAGAGATGTGAAATTTAATAAAATAATGTGTAAACGATTATAAGAACAAGTGTGGTGAAATAATTATTCAAAATCATCAAGTGCCTATTAGCAAATCCCAAGACCTGGTGTCACAAGTGTACGAGATACTAGTAGAATATATAAAAATACTAACTACTGTCTGAATGGGGTAGACAGAAAATAAAAGCAAAAGATAGACTCCAGGTGCTGCAGGAAGGACTTGGAAAGCAGCTCACCACTAGGTCTCGAAGTATCAGGGGTGTGCGTCGGGATAACTGCCAGATGCACCTGCCTCCACAACCTGCATGATTAGTGCAGAAATATAGTTTGAGTACATAAACAATATGTACCCAGTAAATATCTAGTCTAACCTTGAAGAAATAGTGACGAGGGGTCGACATCGACACTTACTATGGTCTAACAATAAAATACATAAATTCTAAATAAGCATGGATTATATAAATAATAAATACAAATTCGTAACAAGCAGTGAATAATAATTCTTTCACTAATAACAAATTCCAAGTCAATTTCTATCGTTAAATAATTCTAACCGCTTAAGCAATAAAATAATATCAAGTATAATTAGGCTCCGAGTATTTATCACGCACGATTTATGCCGAGGTTGTACGATCTGATCCAAAAATATACTGTGTGCACTGCCGAGGGTCGAACAGTATGAACCATAGATGAATATATTAACCTGCCGAGGCGAACGGCCCGCTCCCATGAGAGTGACGAATTTACCTCGCTCGCAGAAATACTTGCGACTGGAGTGAACATCGATTTATCATAATTATTATAAAATTCTTCAATTCTTCCCAAACATAAGAACCGAAACTGGAGACCTTAAATCTTAAATTCCTTAATCTCAGCTCTATTTAAGAAAATTATATACATAATCAACATCACAGTGCAAACAAAGCATGATATAAATCTAAGACTACCCGTACATCACATATAATTTAGCTACGCATGGACTCTCGTCACTTAGTTCATACATAGCTCCTCACACAACTAATTCACAACAGATACACCTAAGGGGATGAGTTCCCTTTTATAAGGTTAGGCAACAGACTTACCTCGTTCTCAAGCTCACTTCCGGTCCACAAATACGCTTTAAACCTTCAACTCGGTGCCAAACAACCCGAAACTAGCCAAATATTATATAAATAAGTTAATATATACTCAAAAGTTCATAATTTAACTATTAGGGAAATTACCCACCCCCAATTGGAAGAATTCCTAAAATTCACCCCCGGGAACATGTGCCCAGATCCCAAAAATTTTCGAAGATAAATGTTACCCATAACCTCACTAACTTTCACTCAATTCCATAATCATTTTCGTGGTTAAATCCCTTTTTTTTAATCAAAACCTAGATTTTTCAACTAAACCCATAATATCTACATTTTTTCATGTTAAAATCTACCCATAATCTATGTATTTAACTTTCATTGGATAGAAATTACTTACCTCTAATAGCTAGGTGAAAAATCCTCTCTAAAAGCTCCAAAATCGCCCAAGGGATGAAAGAAATGAGTCAAAACAATGGTCTAAGTCCGTCTTAAATGACCTCATTGCCTTCAATGGTTTCGCTTCTGCGGACAGTCTCCCGCTTCTGCGGAACCGCTTTTGCGGAAGCTACATCGCATATGCAGTCCAAGCCTGGCCAGCCTCATTGCGCACCTGCATCCTTTCCTCGCATAAGCATGTCCGCTTCTACGGTCAACAGGCCACAGTCCCAGGCCGCTTTTGCGATAAAAATCCCGCATCTGCGCATTTGCAGATGCGATCCATTCCCCGTTTCTGCGACCACATGACAGTCCACTCCCTTGTGCTTCGGCGGCCCTTGGCTCGCTTCTGCAAGCTCGCACCTGCGGCTAGCCCTCCCTAGGTGCGATTGCACTAGAAGCCTGATACTTCAGCCAATCCTTCCAAGTCCAAACAACTTCCGCGCATCGTCCGAATGGCACCTAAGGCCCCCGGGGCCTCGCCCAAGCATTCCAACAAGCTTGTAATCATAAAAAGAACTCCTTCGAACCCTCGAAGCGATAAAATGGCATGAAAACAAAGAATCACACTCCCAACTAAATCGAATCAACTTATAAACTTCAAGTTCTTCCAACTTACTCCGAACGAGCCGAATCATACTTAAACTACTCGGAATAACACAAAATTTTGCATGCAAGTCTTAAATCACCTTAAGGAACTATTCCCAAGCTCGGAATCCCAAACGGACCTCGATAACACCAAAACCTACTCCAAATCAAATTTAAATAACTTAAAACCTTCAATGTGTCAACTTCTAATATTAAGCGCCGAAATGCTCCCGGGTCATCCAAAAACCGATCCGAACATACGCCCAAGTTCAAAATAATCATACGAACCTATTGGAACCATCAAATCCCGGTTCTGAGGTCATTTACTTAAAATGTTGATTCAAGTCAAAATTTTCTCTTTTTAGCCAACATTAAGGAACCAAGTCTTCCGATTTCAACCTGAACTCTTCCAAACCCGAACCAACCGTCCTCGAAGGTCATAAAACAGTAAAAGCACATACGAGAAGTCTTATTTAGGGGAACGAGGATCTAGAAAGCAAAACGGCCGGTTGGGTCATTATATTCTCCACCTCTTAAACAAACGTTCGTCCTTGAACGGGTATAGGATCATACCTGGAGTGCTAAATAGGTGTGGATATCTATTCCGCATGCCCTCCTCGGCCTCCCAAGTCACCTCCTCGACCGGTTGGCCCCTCTACTGAACTTTTACCGTAGAAATCTTCTTGAACCTCAACTGGTGAACCTGCTTGTCTACAATGGCAACTGGCTCCTCCTCATAACCCAGGCTCTCATCTAGCTGAACCATGCTGAAGTCTAACACATGTGACCTGTCGGTATGATACCTCCGGAGCATAGACACGTGGAAAACCGGATGAACTCCCAATAGACTGGGAGGCAAACAAAGCTCATAAGTAACCTCCCAACTTGCCTCAACACCTCAAATGGACCTATAAACCTTGGGCTCAACTTGCCCTTCTTTTCGAACCGCATGATTCCCTTCATCGGTGAGAGCTTCAAGAGAACCTTCTCGCCCACCATAAATGATAAATCAAGCGCCTTCTGATTCACATAACTCTTCTGTCTAGACTGAGTGGTGCAAAGTCGCTCCTGAATCAACTTTACCTTTTCCAAGACATACTTCACTAAATCAGTACCATATCACTTAGCCTCACCGCACTCAAACCATCCGATGGGTGAATGACATCGCCGACCATATAAAACCTCAAATTAAGCCATCTCGATGCTGGACTGATAACATTTGTTGTAAGAAAACTCGGCCAAAGGAAAGAATCAATCCCACTGCCCTCCGAAGTCAATCACACAGGCTCTGAGCATATCCTCCAAGATATGAATCGTCCGCTCCGACTGCCCATCGGTTTGCGGATGAAAGGCTGTACTGAGCTTTACCTGGGTCCCCAACTCACTCTGTACTGCCCTCCAGAAATGCAAAGTAAATTGATGGCCTCTATTTGATATAATGGAGACGGGCATACCATGCAACCGAACAATCTCCTGAATGTAAATTTGGGCCAATCTCTCTGAAGAATATGTGGTCACGACCGGAATGAAGTGTGCCGACTTGGTCAACTTGTTGACAATGACCCAAACTGCATCAAACTTCCGCAAGGTCGGTGGGAACCCTACTATGAAATCCATAGTAATGTGCTCCCATTTCCACTTAGGTATAACCATCTGTTGGAGTAGGCCACCTGGCCACTGATGCTCATACTTGACCTGCTGGCAATTTAGACACCTCGCAACATACTCAACTATATCCTTATTCATCCGCCGCCACCAATAATGCTGCCTCAGGTCGTGATACATCTTTGTAACACCTGGATGAATAGAATACTGAGAACTGTGTGCCTCTTTCAGAATCCTTTCCCTCAACCCATCAATAATAGGGACACATAGACGACCCTGGAGTCGTAGAATACCATCCTTTCCGATAGCAACCTCCTTGGGACCACCCTGTAGTACCGTCTCTCTAAAAACCAACAAGTGCGGATTGTCGTACTAGCGAGCCTTCATCTGCTCGAATAGTGAAGACTGGCCGACGACGCATGCAAGAACTTGGCTGGGCTTTGAAATATCCAACCTCACAAGTCTGTTAGCCAAGGACTGAATGTCCAAAGCTAGGGGCGTCTCCTCTGCTGGAATAAATGCCAAACTACCCATACTCTCCGCCTTTCTGCTCATGGCATCCGCAACTACATTCGCCTTGCCCGGATGATAAAGGATGGTAATATCATAATCTTTTAGTAACTCAAGCCACCTGCGCTACCTCAAATTAAGATCCCTCTGTTTGAACAAATGTTGCAAGCTGCGATGGTCGGTGTAAACCTTACATGACACCCCATAAAGATAATGCCTCCAGATCTTAAGAGCATGAACAATCGCGGCGAACTTCAAATCGTATACAGGGTAACTCTTCTTGTGGGGCTTCATCTAACGTGAAGCATATGCAATAACTCGCCCCTTCTGCATCTATACACAACCCAAACCAACATGTGAAGCATCGTAATACACTGTATACATCCTTGAACCGAAAGGCAATACTAACATCGGTGCTGAAGTCAAGGCGATCTTGAGCTTCTAGAAGCTCGCCTCGCAATCATCGGACCATCGGAATGGAGCACCCTTCTAGGTCAATCTAGTCAAAGGTGTTGCAATAGATGAGAAACCCTCCACAAACCGGCAATAATAGCCTGCTAACCTCAAGAAGCTCCTGATCTTAGTCGTTGTAGTAGGATGAGGCCAACTATGAACTGCCTCAATCTTCTTGGGATCTACCTTAATATCCTCATCTGATACAACATGTCCCAAGAATGCCACATAATCTAACTAGAACTCACACTTGGAGAACTTAGCATATAGCTTATATTCCCGCAAGGTCTGAAGCACCACTCTCAAATGCTGCTCGTGCTCCTCCATGCAACGTGAGTAGATCAAAATGTCATCAGTGATGACAATGACAAACGAATCAATATATGGCCTGAACACCCGGTTCATCAAATCCATAAACGCTCGGGGCATTAGTCAAACTGAAGGACATCACTAGGAACTCATAATGGCCATATCTAGTCTGGAAGGCCGTCTTCGGAACATCTGAATCCTGATTCCTCAACTGATGGTACCCTAATCTCAAGTCGATCTTGGAGAACACCCTAACACCCTACAACTAGTCAAACAAATCATCAATACGCGACAACGAGTACTTGTTCTTAATTGTAAATTTGTTCAACTGGCGGTAATCAATGCACATCCTCATAGTCCCATCTTTCTTCTTCACAAATAACACCGGTGCACCCCAAGGCGACACACACGGTCTGACAAACCCCTCTTCTAGCAACTCTTCAAGCTGTTCCTTTAATTCCTTCAACTCTTTCAGAGCCATGCGGTACGGTGAAATATATAAGCTGGGCACCTGGAGCCAAATCAATATAGAAATCGATATTACGATCGGGTGGCATGCTTGGAAGATCAGAAGGAAACACATCGGAGAACTCCCGGACCATGGGCACTGAATCAATCATCAAAATCTCTGCAGTAGTATCCCGAACATAAGCTAGATAAGCCAAACAACACTTCTCGACCATGTGTCGAGCCTTCAGAAAAGAGATAACCCGGCTAGATGCGCTGACAGACGAACCTTTCCACTCCAATCTAGGAAGCTCTCACATCTCCAAGGAAATAGTCTTGGCATGAAAATCAAGGATGGCGTGATATGGGGACAACCAATCCATGCCCCAGATGACCTCAAAGTCGATCATATCAAACAATAGAAGAACCGCTCTAGTCTCATAACTAGAGAAAGTAACAATGCAGGACTGGTATATTCGATCCACAACAACATAATCGCCCACTGGAGGTGGACACATAAACAGGAGTACCTAAGGACTCACGAGTAATACCCAGGAAATGAGCAAACAGACATGAAACATACAAATATGTAGACCCTGGATCAAATAGTACCGAAGCATCCCTACCGCAGACAGAAATAATACATGTGATCACAGCATCTGAGGCCACTGCATCTGGTCTGGCCGGAAAAGCATAGAATCTAGCTGGAGTGCCACCTGACTGACCTCCACCTCTAGGATGGCCCCTACCCACCTACCCTCCGCCTCTCGGCGGCAGGACGACTGGTGCAGTAGCTGGTGCTATAATCATAGGTTGATGACCCTGTTGTACTCCCTTTCCCCGAAGTCTGGGACAAAACCTCTTCATGTGGCCAGGATCCCCACACTCGCAACAACCCCTTGGAATAGTGGATTGCTGACCTGAAGTCTGACCCTGATGGCCTGAATACCCACTGGAGGAACCCTGAATAGTTGATTGGCGATAAGAACTCTCCGGCATAGCGTTGAAATAAGGTCGCACTGAAGCAGCCCGAGAAGGCGGCGGTGCTGGATAGGTGGGCCATCTAGACTGATCCCTCACGAACTGACCCCTGTCTTCAGCTAGGGAACCACTAAACTCTCAACAATGTCGAAACTTCTTATCCCTCGTTGCTTGCTCTCGCCTCCGCTTATGGACACCTTTAATCCTCCGAGCTATGTCCACAACTAGCTCGCAAGAAGTCCCCATCTCAACCTCTCGAGCCATAGTGGCTTGGCTACAAGAGCGCAAACCTGCAACAAACCTCCGCACTCTCTCTGAATCTGTCGGAAGTATCATAAGTGCATGGCGAGACAACTCTGAGAATCTTGCCTCATAGTCAGTCACTGACATCTGGCCCTACTAGAGCTGCTCAAACTAAAATTGCAACTCTTCTCTCTAAGAGGGTCGAATATATCTATCCAAGAAGAGGCGTGTGAACCGGTCCCAAGTCATGGGAGGAGAACCTGCAGGTCTACCGAGAAGATAGGACTGCCACCATCTACAGGCCCTGCCCTCCAACTTAAAGGTGGTAAAGTCCACCCCATGGGACTCCAATATCCTCATGTTGTGTAGTTTGTCCCTGCACCGATCAATAAAATCTTAGGGATCCTCATGTTTCTCACCTCCAAAGACAGGAGGATGTAGCCTTGTCCATCTGTCCAATAGCTTATGTGTATCGTCGGCCGCAGCTGGTTTGGGCTCAGGTATAGCTGCTGCAGCTAGCTGAGCTCCGGCCCACGAGTAATGCGCCGAGGTCTGATACACGGCAGCTACATGCCCTGGAGCCTGAGCGGTAGGGGTCTGTGCTCCCCCTCCCGCCTGAGATATGGTTGGGTTAGCGAGAAATAAACCAGCCTGAGTCATAGAATCCATGAACCACAGCATACGGCCCATGACCTCCTGGAATCCTGGTGCGGACATGAAATCCGCTGGGGCTGGCTCCGCTACAGGCGCCTCACCCTGCTCCTCAATATTAGGATCCTCTACAGGATCCACTAGTGGCATAACTGGGGCAACTCTAAGACACCCTCGTCCTTTACCACGAGCTGGAGCCCTCCCTCGGCCTCTGCCTTGGCCTCTAGTAACAGGGGGAGCAGCCCTTCCATGATTGAGTACATCTGTCAGGCGCGTTCTCACCATCTGTGAGAGAATAAGAGAAAGAAACTTAGCACAACATCAACTACATGATAGGAGATGAAGAAGAGTAGTTTCCTAACACCCTATAGCCTCTCGAAGATACGTACAGACGTCTCCGCACCGATCCGCAAGACTTTATTAGGCCTACTCATAACTTATTAGACCTACGTGAAACTATTATTCTAGTACCATGTTGTCACGACCCAATTTCCTTATAGGCCATGATGGCGCTCAACGTCGTCGCTAGGCAAGCCAACGGTGAACTAGCCATGTATCTATTCTTTTAACATTTCATAAATAGTTGATTCTTAATTATTAAATATATAAGAGGTGGGAAATTTAATAAAATAATGTGTAAATAATTATAAGAACAAGTTTGGTGAAATAATTACTCAAAATCATCAAGTGTCTACTAGCAAAATCCTAAGACCTGGTGTCACAAGTGTACGAGCTGCTAGTAGAATATATAAAAACACTAGCTATTGTTTGAACGGAGTAGACATAAAATAAAAGCAAAAGAGAGACTCCAGGTGCTACAGGATGGACTCGGAAACCAGCTCACTACTAGGTCTCGAAGTATAAGGGGTGTGCGCCGGGATAACTGCCAGATGCACCTGCCTCTAAACCTACACGATTAGTGTAGAAGTGTAGTGTGAGTACATAAATAACACATACCCAATAAGTATCTAGTCTAACCTCGAAGAAGTAGTGACGAGGGGTCGACATCGACACTTACTATGGTCTAACAATAAGGTACATAAATTCTAAATAAGCATGGAATATATAAATAATAAATACAACTCCGTAACAAGCAGTGAATAATAATTCATTCACAAATAATAAATTCCAAGTCAATTTCTATCGTTAAATAATTCTAACCGCTCAAGCAATAAAATAATATCAAGTATAATTAGGCTCTGAGTATTTGTCATGCACGATTTATGCCGAGGTTGTACGGCCAGATCCAAAAATATATCGTGTGCACCGCCAAGGGTCGAATGGTACGAACCGTAGATGAATATATTAATCTGCCGAGGCGAACAGCCCGCTCCCATGAGAGTAGAGGAATTTATTTCGCTCGCAGAAATACTTGCGATGCGAGTGAATATGGATTTATCATAATTATTATAAAATTCTTCAATTTTTCCCAAACATAAGAAATCCAAACTGAAGACTTTAAATCTTAAAGTCCTTAATCTCAGGTCTATTTAAGACAATTATTATGCATAATCAACATCACAGTGCAAACAAAGCATGATGTAAATCTAAGACTGCCCGGACATCACATGAAAGTTAGCTACGCACGGACTCTCGTCACCTAGTGCGTACGTACCCCCCCCCCCCCC
>MCJB01050552.1:250641-294142 GCA_002018475.1 Nicotiana obtusifolia
CTCCCCACACAAGTAATTCACAACAAATACACCTAAAGGGGATGAGTTCCCTCTTACAAGATTAGGCAAGAGACTTACCTCATTCTCAAGCTCACTTCCGGTCTACAAATACGCTTTAAACCCTAAACTCGGTGCCAAACAACCCGAAACTAGCCAAATATTATATAAATAAGTCAATATGTACTCAAAAGTTCATAATTTAACTATTAGGGCAATTACCCACCCCTAATTGGAAGAATTTCTAAAATTCACCCCCAGGCCCATGTGCCCGGATCCCGAAAATTTTCGAAGACAGGTACCCATAACCTCACGAATTAAAATATATAATTTTCACTCAATTCCATAATCATTTTCGTGGTTAAATCCTATTTTTTATCAAAACCTACATTTTTCAACTAAACCATAATTTCTACAATTTTTCATGTTAAAATCTACCCATAATCTATGTATTTAACTTTCATTGGATAGAAATTACCTACCTCCAATAGCTAGGTGAGAACCCCTCTCCAAAAGCTCCAAAATCGCCCAAAGGATGAAAGAAATGAGTCAAAACAATGGTCTAAGTCGATCTTAAACGACCTCACTGCCTTCAGTGATTTCGCTTCTGCGGACGGTCTCCCGCTTCTGCGGAACCGCTTCTGCAGAAGCTATTTCGCATCTGCAGTCTAGGCCTGGCCAGCCTTATTGCGCACCTGCGTCCTTTCCTCGTAGAAGCATGTCCACTTCTGCGGTCTACAAGCCACAATCCCAGGCGCTTCTGCGATAAAAATCCCGTATCTGCGCCGTCGCAGATGCGGTCCATTCCCCTCTTCTGCGACCACAAGGCAATCCACTCCCTTGCGCTTCTGTGGCCCTTGGCTCGCTTCTGCAAGCTTGCACTTGCGGCTAGCCCTCTGTAGGTGCGATTCCACTAGAAACCTGATGCTTCAACCAATCCTTCCAAGTCCAAACGACTTCCGCGCATCATCCGAATGGCACCTGAGGCCGCCGGGGCCTTGCCCAAGCATACCAACAAGCTTGTTATCATATAACGAACTTGCTCAAATCCTCAAAACGCATTAAACAACATCAAAATGAAGAATCACACTCCCAACTAAACCGAATCAATTTTTGAACTTCAAGTTCTTCCAACTATCTCCAAACGTGCCGAATCGTACTTAAACTACTCGTAATGACACCAAATTTTGCGTGCAAGTCTTAAATCACCATGTAGAACTATTCCTAGGCTCGGAATTCTAATTGGACCTTGATAACACCAAAGTCTACTCTAAACCTAATTTAAAGAACTTTAATACCTTCAATGTGCCAACTTCCAATATTAAGCGTTGAAACGCTCCCGGGCCATCCAAAACTCGATCTGAACATACGCCCAAGTCCAAAGCATCATACGAACCTATTGAAACTATCAAATCTCGGTTTCGAGGTCGTTTACTCAAAATGTTGACTCAATTCAAACTTATCCCTTTTAACCAACATTAAGAAACCAAGTGTTCCGATTTCAACCCGAACCCTTGCAAACCCGAACAAACCGTCCCCACAGGTCATAATACAGTAAAAGCACATACGACGAGTCTTATTTAGGGAAACGGGGATCTGAAAAGAAAAATAACCAGTCGGATCGTTACACTTAAGACATCTAATATTTAATTAGTATATCTCAATATCCATATTGACCTTCTCCAACCACTGCATATACTCCTATTAACTACGAATTTTTTTCCCCATGTGTCATTGATGAATATAGTCACAAGAATGCTAAGGAAAAGTTTGAATACTCGGTTCATCTATTCCGTTATAACTACTAGTTCCTTTAATTGTATAAAAGATATTACTAGATGTTCACACTTACCATACTAAATCTTAGAAAATGTCCTCAGAATATCTATCTCTTTATCTTCTACTCATGGTGTCTCAGTTATAAGTATATCTTGGAATATAAGGTAACACACTATTATTGAGGTTACAGATTATCTAGGTGTGACAAAAGATTCTCTCTTCATGACACTCTAAGTTATCTATCTATTATCGACAGACATATGCATAGATCTATCGTTCTTCTCAACGAACATAACTTAAGCACCTCAATGCGATATACTTGGTATGGTGGCCTCTTAATCAGAAAATCTTCTAACTTGCACTTTTAGTTTGTTTGACTCAATAGATACACTCTATAATACCAAATATAAATAGAATAAGTTTCTGGAAGTATACGGTACCCAAGTTTATACCCCTTTTAAGTGGTAAGCTCAGTAGATTATACACAAATACATGTAAGGCAAGATAAAGTCATCCAATCTAAGCCCAATATAACCTCAAGGTCAACTGTACCATGTTATAACAGTATGTAAGTGTACCACAGCTCTGAACTGTGTTAACACATGTTTGATAGACTGACAACATAATACTCTCCCACTTAGCTCGAATAAGAAAATGGTACATCTAAGTGTTGCACCCTACTTTGCACTAGTCAAGACAGGATTCAACTTGTAGTTTCTCTGGTTGATGAAAGAGAGTCGCCACCTAATATTTAAAGGTATACTAGGACCTATTTCATTACTAAATCATGTTCTTTATTGGTTTTCTAACCAGTGAGATTATGGGTAAGGGTTCTTATTATTCTAAGGGGAATTTGTTAGGCACCCTTTAAAATCTACCTGAGGTAGCTCCATAGGATTTAGACTAAGTTTGGGATCAAATAATCGTAAAATGCTTTGAATTATAATAAGGAAGGCTGCTTACTGTACACCTAAGGATGATATCGACAGAAAAAATATGGAGTCTTAATGGGATATAAATTTATGAAAGGGTTCATAAGAGATGTTAAAAGAGTTTTTAAATTGGTACATAAGTGGTCTAGATTTTATAAGTTTATAAAAGAGATTGAGTTATAAAAAAAATTGATTTGAGGGATGATTATTTACGTAATGCTAAAAGGATGTTTTTGAGAAAGCATATTTAGAATTTACCTTAGATTCGAAGGATTTTCAAATAAAGGGACATTTGCTGGAAATTCCTTACAAGCGACGATTTTCTGAAGTTCTGATTTTCTTTTGAGAAAATGAAAGTTGAAATCTGGTTTTCCCTTTAGGAATAAAGCTGCTTTTCACTAAGTTCTGGATTTCAAAATCTTAAAGAAGAGAAGGGTGAGTGAAAAAACATAATAATTAGCGAGCAGATTACAACTAGCGAACTAAGGATCTACTATTAGCTAATTTCCTTTTTTTGAAATCCTATATTGTTTAAGGCTTGCCTAAGTTAATATGATACTTAAGCATAAAGAAAAACAAAAGGAAAGCATGTGTTCTAATATACGAGTGTTATATACATGACAGATAAAACAACAATAAAGACACAAGAAATACAACTAATATTAAACTAGTTGAGGTAGTAAACTAAATTAACGAGGCAAAGTAATAATGATAAAAGGAGTTGAGGGAAAGAGGACTGGACTCTGGGATCGGGCCTCAAGAAGATAAGCCTAGCAGTAAAGAAGAGCAAACACAGCTGACTTTGGACCCCTGGATGTGGTGCAATAGAGCAGGAATTTGGCCTGAGTTCATCAAGAACTCAGAGGCCCAAACGGATATACATGTGAAAAATAAGAAGGTCATTATATATATATTTAATATATTCCAAATACAGAATATATTTCAATATCTATAACAAACACATAAACAGATAATTGAAGCAGGTATAAGAGTAACATGGTAGAGGAAATTATATATTGATGTGGTAGCTTTACTTAATGAATAATTCACATTGGAAACCTTTCGTTTTCATTAAACACTAAACACTTAAAGAACTGATGTGTCAATGAATCAAGAGCTAAGGAGGGAACCCCGCTCAAGGTCGATGCTCCCCCGACATTTCAAAGTTCCCAAGGAAGGGACTCAAGGCCCAAGGCAATTCTTGTGCCGGGGAGGGCAGCCCAACCCGGAGTCGAACTTCTCTCCCAAATACTCTTAATCATTCACCTAATCGATTATAACTCAAGGAATCATAACATACAGGCTAATCATAAAGGATTATTACACTAACAAAACATAACTATCACACATGTCAAACACATACAGCATAATTATAATCTACAGGACTAAACATCGACATATCTAAATCATTCAGAGAGATGAATAAAAGAAAAAGGGAATGAAAGGTGCTGACCTTCTCAAGGGCAGCAGACTAAACAAATTTCTTTTGTTGCTCAGAGATCCCAAAAAACCTTCAAGCTTGAACCAGTAGAGATCTCGGCAAAAGAGAGGAAAACAATAAGAAACCTAATTATCAGAAACGCTAATTTCTTAGTGTTTATGACTGTTCAGTGTTTAGGTTGCTCTAGTTTATGTGTTAGATTATGTGTTGGTAAGAACATTAAAGACCCTTTTTTAAAATGGTATTAAATGCTCTAGGGCCTCATGAATTCAAAATCAGTAGTGGAGAGTGACGCATAGTAGATGATGATAGCTAATCGAGTGAAAATCAGAAGACAAAGGGGGAAATCCATTAATGATTTTACCTGCGTACTGGAGTGGAGTGAGTCGTTGAACGTTGAAGCACAAGAAACCATCGGTCAGAACCCGAATACCTATAGATCATTGCATTTGACCTCTAGGTGTCAAATATTGATGATGAAGCCAGCTAACACCTCTTGCTCGATTTGATTTGAAAGAACAAAGAAAGAAACATGCAAGTTTGAAGTTTCAGTCTAATTTCTTTGACTAGGGTTTTGAAATCGAAAAGCGAAAATGGAAAGAATGACGGGAGTGAGAGTTCAGGAACAAAAGGAACAACCATGAATGGCATGGATTTGAAAGGTCAGTATCGATTTGAAGTTTCATCTCTGAGATTAGGGTTCAGATTTTAGGACATTTGATTTTGGTGATGAAATATGCAAAAGTTCAGCGGGAATCCTGGATATGCGAGACATATGAGATGATTTGAGGTTAATTTCACGACCTTGCACTAATTTGTGAAAGGTTTGTTGATTGATGGGTTTTAGGGAAGATGAGAGAAAGAGAGAAAAAGAGGAAAGACAGGCGGCTGGGAGGGTAGGAAATGAATTAGGGTTTGGGGAGTGAGACCAATTGGTCTCTAAGTTAAAATGAGGGAAAAGATCTGGGCCGTTGGATCATTTGATCAACGGCCCTGATAACTCGGGGCGTTACTTATTTAAGAAAAACAATTTTAGGAAATATGGGGATCGTTAGATCTATGTGATCCAAAGGCAGAGATAATTTCTAATAGCGAGTCGAGAATAAATGGAAAATAGGGATAATTAGTGACTGTTGATGATTTGAATCAACGGTTAAGATCGCTTGTGTTTGTTTTGCGAGTGAGATTAGAGGGTGGCGTTTCAAACGCTGATTGGTGCGAATAGATTTACTTGGATTGCCAAGTTGGAAGGGGATGGGGTGTTTGGACCGGATTGTTTTCCAGATTGGGCTGTACATTTGGGCTAAAGTAATTTAATAAATCGCCATTTTGTACTTGGTTAGGGAATTGCAATTGTAGACTTTTAGTTTTAAAAACCCTTTTAAAATCAATTTAGATAAACTTAACAATTTCAAAAATGTGGTAAAATTATAATTACTACATGTTACTAATTATTTTAATTAATTAATTATCTATAAATGACACATATTTCAGATTGTAACACTAATTTCAAAAATATTAATAAAGTAACCTAATTCACTGGAAATTAAAGAGTAATTTTGTCAAATTATAAAACTTATTTAATGTATATACAAAAGTTATTTTATAATAGTAAATATATTTGTAATTATACAATATTAGTAATATGTGATTAATTTTGAAACTAATACTTAATTAATTTATAAAAAATAATATTCATTAATAAAAAAATACTTTTAAATCATTTATATAAATTGTTAAGCGTGAATAAATTAATTTTAAAAGGGAAGGTCAAACTTGGCAGTCAACAGCTGCCCCTCTTTGACCGGAGACGATGAAAGAGTTTTCGGGCAAATAAATTAAACCAAAGCCAATTTTGTCCCAACTTTAGGCACGCATTACAAAAATGGCATGAAAATTATGAACTGAGGAAGAATCTAGGAATGTTTGGGAATATTAGGCCGAATTCTGGTTTTGAATTGTTTACATACCTCGAGCTTAACAAGAATCAGGCTTCATGTAGTTCTGGAGTAGGGACTTTGGGGAAGCAACACTCGCTGGAATTGCCCCATTATCGTATTGTGACAATACTGGGAGACAGAAGATTGGTCACTCATGATGGCTTGCGGCCTGATTTGAATGATTCACAAATTTGAGCTTGCTGGTCATTTTGAGCAGGGATCTTGAGCCCGCTACTAGGTTGGTTGTCTCCATAGCGTTGTAGTTCGGTCTACTACTAAGAAGTAGTTCCACACTATGATGTTTGTTCCTGCAAAACAAAATGAAATACACACATACCAATATATTGTAATGCAGAATATATTAAGATACGATGTAAATGATGCAGGAATGATGATGTATGGCTGTCGGCGAGCCGTTATTTGGGATTGGGATGATGGGATACTTGATCCTAACTCGATTTGTTAGCCGGCCTAGGTACCATTCCGCAGCTGTCAGAGCATTTGAAAATTGTCTCCGCTTGTTGGGAGAGCTTGATTGGTAAAGTGCGTCTCTACTTGCTGGGAGATCTTTGCATTGAGAAGTGTCTCCACTTGTTGGGAGAGCTTATTTTGCAGGGTGCGTCTCAGCTTATTGAGAGAGCTTTGCACTGAAATGTAAAGTAGTCCCTGCTTGGGAGCGATCGAAATCATGCCTAAAGATGCACAAACAAAACGTTAAAACATTCAAGGTAACAGCGAAATAAAATATAAGCATGCCCAAGAGATACTCTTGACTGTGCAGCTAAGTTGCGGCCATCAATTGGCAGAACGTTGGTGACGAGATTCACGATTGTCTATTCTGATATTTGTGATTGATGGAGTGGGGCTGCGGATTACTATTTTGTTGGCGAAGTTTGCAGTTTGTTATATACAAGGCTCCACTTAGCGAAGCCGACGTTCGATTTGTACTCCGATTGATTGAGCTGACAGTTTGCTATATACAGGGCTTCGATTGTTGAACCTGATGTGTGATCCATACAGGGTGCTCCGATGGATTGAGCAGGCGGTTTACTATTTACAGGACTTCGATTGGCGAAGCCGGCATTTGTTTTGTACAAGATGCTCCGAATAAGTGAGCAGAAAGTTTGCTATTTATAGATTTATGTATCAACTGTCTGATTTTGGGCACCTACAAAGAATTCAAGAGTTAGTTTTAGCTGCGCTTGAAAATTTAAGTAAGAGGAAGGAGAGATAATCTTAGGCAAGTGGCGGGTCCGTCATTTTCCCCAGTATGGTTCTAGCGATTCTTTACTCCCATTTGACCCTACAAACAAAGAAAACTTTTTAGTAGGGGGAGGGAAGTTGGTTTGTATCGACCCTGGTGTTGATTTGCCCCAGCCTTTGACATGACTGCGTCACGGAGTTCGGTAGATGGAACAAATTACTTATATATATATATATATATATATATATATATATATATATATCTTGAAAATACTTGTTATTTTAAGGCAAACGTTGTCATCCCGGATTATGACATGTTACGAAAGGTTCTCCGCACGTGAATGCATTTCACTTAGAACTTCGTCCTGTTGATGTCGATCTTCCATGGTATCTCTGACAAAGCGGCTACTGGGTTGCGACTGCGTCCTAATTAGACTGATGCATTACAGAGGTTTCCTAAGGCTATGACTGAACCCTTTCAGGTTGCCTACGTATCCAAAAATCAATTAGGTCTGAACGTAGTTCGTGGGATAATGATATAATGCGATGAAACGACCGAGCCTGACTCAGGCAGCCTATGTATCCAAAATGGAATCAGGTCGGGACGTAGTTTGATTACAATAGATGCAATATGATGAGATTAAGAGATGAAAATGGTCAAGTCTGACTCAGACAGCCTACGTATCCAAATGGAATTAGACCAGGACGTAGTTCAATTACAAAGGAAAACTAAATCCTATGAGGACTGCCTGCGTATTTCTTTCTTAGGAATTCAAGTAGGCGTAATTCCTGAACAACATACAAAAAATTACATTTGGTTTTTTTATTACAAGAGAAAAGGGAGAAGAGAAACCGAACCCTATGTGGGTTACCTATGTATCCCTCCATGGGAAGTCAAGTTGAACGTAGTTCTGTTACATCAAAATCCTAACTATATCTGCCCTCAAACGTAATATCTCTTGATTGCATCTGAGTTAATCGGCTTCGCGCTGACTCTTCCATCTATTTCTACTAAGATTAGAGCTCCACTAAACAGTGCTATGTGGACCACGTAAGGACCTTTCTAGTTTGGGAAAATTTCCCTTTGGCTTCTTCTTGATGGGGAAAGATTTTCTTCAAAACCAACTACCTCGGTGCGAATTGGCGGGGCCTCACTCTTTTGTCGAATGCACTAGCCATCCTGTTCTAGTATAGCTATCCATGACATACTGCATCCATTCTTTTCTCGTCAATGAGCATGATTTGATCTTGCCTGACCCGTATCCTTTTTGCGTCGTCCAATTAATCTTCTTGGATGACTCTTAAGGATGGAATTTTGACTTCTGCGGGTATCACTTCTTTGGTGCCATATACCAACATGTACGGATTTGCCCCAGTAGATGTTCTCATGGTAGTCCGATAACCCAATAACGCGAAGGGTAGCTTCTCGTGCCATTGTGTGTGATTGTCCACTATCTTTCGCAAAATCCTCTTGATATTTTTGTTAGCTGCCTCGACTGCCCATTTATTTGTGATTAATAAGCTGTGGAATTGTGGTGGACTATTCTGAATTTCTCGCAGATTTCCCTTATGAGGTCGCTATTGAGGTTTGTGGCATTGTCAGTGATGATAGACTCTAGCATTCCAAAATCGTAAACGATGTTGTTCCGGACAAAATCTGCCACTACCTTCTTCGTGACGGCTTTGTACGTAGATGCCTCGACCCATTTAGTGAAATAGTCGATGTCTACCAAATGAAACAATGTCTGTTGATGCTACAGGCTCTATGGGTCCTATCAAGTCCATGCCCCAAGCGGCGAAAGGCCAGGGTGAACCAATTACATTTAACTCATTTGGTGGAACCTGGATGAAATCTTCGTAAATCTGGCACTGCTGACACTTCTGCACCTAGCGGATGATGTTGCTTTCCATCGTCATCCAAAAGTATCTAGCTCTCAAAATCTTTTTGGCTAACGTGAACCCATTCATGTGAGGTATGCACGTCCCCGCATGTATTTCTTCCAACAGTCTGGTTGCTTCGGCGGCGTCTACACATTTCAGCGAACCTAAGTCTGGGGTCCTCATGTACATGATTTCCCCATTGAGGAAAAGTGGTTTGCCAACCTCCTGAGGGCTCGCTTTTGACCATTAGTAGCATTTTCTGGGTAATCCTGGATCGCGAGGAACTTCTTGATGTTGTGATACCAGGGTTTACCATCTGGTTCTTTATTCACATGGAAGCAATAGGCATGTTGATCCTTGATTTCTATCTTGATGGGGTCGATTAGTTCTTGTCTGGATGCTGAATCATGGATGATAAGGTTGCAAGGGCGTCTGCGAACTCGTTCTGCATTCTGGGGACATGCCTGAACTCTATCTTTGTGAACTTCTTGCACATCTCCTTCATGCACTGCAGGTACGGCATTATCTTGGCATTCTTGGTTTACCCATTCCCCTTGGACTTGGTGGATCAGCAAATTGGAATCTCCTATGACCAAAAGTTCTTTCATGTTCATGTCGATTGCCATTTTGATTCCAAGGATGCATGCCTCGTATTCATCCATATTATTGGTACACGAGAATCTTATCTTTGCCGACGCTGGATAGTGTTGTCCAAATTCGGTAATCAGGACTGCCCTAATTCCGACTCCTTTGAAATTTGCTGCTCCGTCGAAAAACATTCTCCACCCAAGGTACGATTTTGCAATATCTTCTCTAGCAAATAGTACCTCTTCATTGGGAAAATACATGGTAAGTGGTGCGTAAGCTCCACGCACCGGATTCTCAGCGAGGTGGTTAGCAAAAGCTTGTCCTTTGATAGCCTTCTGAGTTATGTACACAATGTCAAATTCGCTGAGGGGAAACTTAGCTAGCTTCCCGGTAGGCATTGGCTTCTAAAGAATGTACTTGAGCAGATCGAGCCTAGATATCTGATCCATGGTGTATGCTGACATGTAATGCCTTAGCTTCTGAGCAATCCAGGTCAGAGCACAACAAGTGCATTCTATCAAAGTATACTTAGCCTCGCATGGTGTGAACTTCTTGCTTAAGTAGTAAATGGCCAACTCCTTTCTCTCAGTTTCGCCGTGTTGCCCCAACACACAGCCGAAGGCATTGTCCAAGACTGACAAATAGAGAAACAATGGTTTCCCTGGTTCAGGGGTAACCACCACTGGCGGGTTTGATAGATACTTTTTGATTCTATCGAAGGCTTTCTGCTATTCCTCCGTCCATTTCATGGAAGCATCCTTCTTTAATTGTTTAAAGATGGGTTCACATATTACTGTGGACCGGGGTATGAAGCGACTGATGTAATTCAATCTTCCCAAGAAACTCATGACATCTTTCTTGCTTTTTGGTGGCGGTAAATCCTGGATGGCCTTGATTTTTAATGTGTCCAGTTCTATCCCTTTCCTGCTAACATAAAACCCAAATAGTTTTCTTGCCGGGACTCCGAACGCGACTTTGCTGGATTCAGCTTCAGATCCTACCTTCATAGGCTTTCAAAAAATTTACTCAAGTCGTCCAAGTGCTCTGAACTCTTTCGAGATTTTATGATGACATCATCCACAAATACTTCGATCTCCTTATGAATCATGTTGTGGAAAAGGGTCATCATGGCCCTCATATAGGTGGCACCAGCGTTCTAGAGACTGAACGGCATAACCCTATAATAGTGACTCCCCAGAGAGTGGTGAAAGTTTTCTTCTCTGCGTCTTCCTTGTGCATTAGGATTTGATGGTATCCAGCGAAACAATCTACAAATGACTGCAGTTCATGCTTCGCACAGTTGTCGATGAGAATGTTGATATTTGGCAAGGGGAAATCGTCCTTTGGACTAACTTTGTTGTGATCTTGATAATCCACAAATATTCTGATCTTTCTGTCCTTTTTGGGCACTGGGATGATTTTTTCCAACTAGCTTGGATAGTTAGTGACCCTTACTACATTTACCTCAATCCATTTGGTCACCTCTTCTTTTAACCTTAGACTTAAATCGAGTTTGAATTTCCTAGGCTTCTGCTTGACCGACGGTCTGGTAGGGTCAATGGGTAGCCAATGCGAGACAATATCGGTACTTAATCCTGGCATGTCTTCATAGGACCAGGCGAACACGTCGACGTATTGTCCGAGGAGCTAAATCATTTTTCCTTCTGCTCGGCTTCTAGGTGAATGTTGATTCTGGTTTCTTTCACGTCTTCTTCACTTCTAAGATTGACTACTTCTGTTTCTTCGATGTTGGGCTTCTTTTGACTCTCCAGCTGCTCGATCTCTTGCAGGAGATTGTCTGGCATCATACTCTCGTCATATTCCTCATAATCCGGATCGTGGCGCTCAGCGGTTTCGTGACATGTCATAATCGCGGAATGCAATTTTTATCGGTTTGATTACTAAAACGAAAAGCTAGGTATAAATAAAGCGGTAAAATAGAGTTGCGATACATAAGAAAAAGATGATTTTTATTTCATCAAAAGGGGAACGTCTTAAGCGTTCACCAGAGGCAAATGACAAAAAGGTACAGACACGGTACATGCCTCAATTGACCATGTTCTTACCAAGACTCTGGGCAAACCAAAGATGGACTAGCTGTCCAATTCTGCGGCTCTTCCCCTGGTTCAGCATCCCTCATAGTCGGTGTCTTGATGTCAGTTCCTTCACAGCATTTTTCAATCATATTCACGAAGAGCTTTCCTATCCCGTCGATGATATCATCTTTGAGCGTTGAACTCTGCCCCGGACTTGAAACATGCTTTGGCACAAAAACCTTTTTCCGAAGCTAACGGTGCGAGTTTTCTCTTCTGGGGGGTGATATCCTATGCCGGCCCTTCCTTTCTACCCATTGTGCTCAATTGGTTCTATGATCCCTTCTAACTTGGCTACCAACCCATGTTCCTGGCATGTATCCATATTTCATCATCTCCCTCATGGCTATCTTAGACCTGTATGGTGATTATATTCCCAAATTCTGTTCAGTCTTCTCCTCCTTAATATTCTGCATGATTTCTACACTGTGGAAGGCGACTCCGTCTAGTCTCTCAATGAATAGACATCATACTCCAAATAGGCGAAGTGACCCCACTCGTCGTGGACCACAATATCTTGGCATCCCCACTCAAATTTTACGCATTGGTGCAAGGTAGACTACACGGCCCCTGCCATATGTATCCAGGGCCTTCCCAGCAGCAAATTGTAAGAAGAGGAAATGTCCATCACCTGAAATAATACTGCAAAGTCGACCGGCCCGATTTGCAAGGCTAGATAAATTTCTCCAACAACATCCTTTTGCGAACCGTCAAAGGCCCTTACCCTTACGTGGCTTTCCTTGACTTCCCTCAAAAGAATCCCCAACTCCCGCAGGGTGGAGAGCGACAAATGTTGACTCCTGATCCCCCGTCAACTAGCACTCGAGATACCACTTTGTCTCCACATTTGACAATGATGAGAAGAGCCTTGTTGTGACTTGCGCCCTCGACAGGAAGTTCATATCTTCTGAAAGTGATCATGTTTGCCTCTACCATTTTCCCAATTGTCGCGGCCAATGCCTCGCTGGTGGTATTGCTTGCTTACCCTGCTTAGCACTTTAAACAAAGCATCCTTATGGCTATCCGAACTCATCAATAGATCCATGATGGATATCTGCGCTGGAGTTTTCTTTAACTGTTCTTCCACAGAATACTCCTTACTTGACATCCTTTTCCAAAACTCCGCGGCTTATGGGTCTGTTATGTTTCTCCTTGGAATTTGTTCTCTCCATGGATTTTCTTGATTGACCTCTTTAGGGACGTAACATCTCACGGACGTAGTCATACTATGGATTGTGGTAGAGTCGGTCCTTTTGGCTTTTCCCTTTTGCCGATAGGTCCATGGGACGGTTGTTTATTCCTGATCTTCTTCACCTTGAGTAGCATCAGCGGGTTGCTGCGGGTATGTTTGAACTATCACTATAGGCTTTAGTTGTACTGTAATTGTAGGAGCCTTTTGAGGAGAGATCCTTGCGGCTTCTGCATTTTTGATAGTGACAATTGTTCCCTTCAGGTCATATTCTTCATCTAGCGTGATCATGTTGGCTCCCTGTTTTTGATGATTTGGCAATGGGTTACGATTAACATTAGGTGGTGCTGGAGTGCACTGAATGGCTCCGCTCTTGATCAGGGTTTCAATTTCAATTTTCAACTTAAAACAGTCTTCAGTATCATGCCCTGGTACATTGGAATGATACACGCATCTCTTAGCATCAAAATATTTGGAGGGATGTTCAGGAACCCTTCCCTCGATTGGGTATATCAATCCTGATCTTCTCAATCTTTCAAACAATTAGTCCAAAGGCTCAGCAATCAAGGTATAAGTTCTAGGGTGCCTCTCTTCGAAGTTGGGACGTAGGACATGGTTCATACACTAGTCGGTTTTGGTGAGTAGTGGTTTGGACAGGAGCATATGGCCGTTGTGGGCTTTGGTTGTTGTTAGCTTGAGGAGGGTTAGTTTGATAGTAGGGGACGACTGCTGAGACCTCTTCTTTCTTTTTCTTTCCGCTACCAATCAATTCTGACTGGATGTCCTTGTTGACCGCTTGCAGTGCTGCCATAGATTGCACCTTACCAGATTGTATGCCCTCCTCTAGAAAATCTCCCATTTAACCAGCTCGAGGAACTTTTGAACCATCATTCCCATCATCTTTTCAAAGGATATTCCCTCCTGGGCTCGGATGAAGTACTTGGTTAGTTCACTGTCGTCTAGTGGCGGTTGCAACCTGGCAGCTTCCATCCTCCACCGTCGTGCATATTCTTGAAATGACTCGGATGGTTTTTTCTGCAGGTTCACCAGCACGAACCGATCAGGAGTGATTTCTGTATAGAATCAAAAATGGTTCATGAAGTCCTTCGCCATATCTTGCCAAGTTCTCCAATTCCACTGGTCTTGTCGGGTATACCAGGTGAGTGCCTCTCTCGTCAGACTCGTAATAAACAATTCCATCCTTAATTTCTCATTCCTCCCCACTTCGACCAGCTTGTCGCAATAAGCCTTTAAATGTGCGTGAGTGTCCCCTGTCCCATCAAAAGTATCAAACCTTGGGTTTTTGTACCCTATTGGCATATCTACATCTAGATGAATACACAAGAACTCAATCCAGGCTTTCACTTCCTCGGGCAACTTGGAGACTCTTCATTTTCCTTCTTAACATTTGCAACTGCTCAGATACCATCTCAGCACCCTGAGTGTGACGGGTGTTGTAAAGGTAGGTTCGGTAATGGCATATACAGGAGGAATGTACCGCTCATCAATAGTGGCATATGCCACAGGTATGTGCTGGTTGGTGGTGAAAGTGACTCCGTCACGAGGAGGGGTAGTTGCATTAGTTGTAATAGGCGGGTTTTGTGATGTCTGAGGATATTGCGGTATGTAAGGGGTGTGAATAGGAGGATTTGGAAGGTTAGCGGGTGCCACTGGAGGTATAACTTGGGTAGTGGGGGTTGAGGTTGGAGTGTTGTTGTTTTGGCATGATATTGAAGGAAAATGATCTAGAATTGAATCTAAAGAAGGGAATCTGGGTGGTTGAGGAAGGGTTGTCACGGCTAGGCGCGCCAATTCTCTGATATGTTGTACCTCTTCTCTTTAGGATTCCATTTCTTGGGCTATCCTGGCCATGTGCTCATCATTCTTAGTACTGTCCTTTTCCCCCGATCGCCCTGGGCTTTCAGCTAGGACCAGAGCATGTTCAGTTGGGTCTTCTGCAGCTGACATCTTTCCCTTAGACCTTAGATTGTGTGGCAGCTCCGCCAGTTTTAGTCGACGCAAACCCACTTTTTTTTCTTTTTGGGGGTAATAATAAAGCAAAAGAAAAAATAAGAATAAAGAAAAGAAAAAGAGCGAGAGTCAGTTTCTTCATTTATGCGAGCTAGAAATCACACACTGCAGATAATTCGTGCATTACAGCTAGCACTTTCTCTTCTTCTGGCTCCTCTTCCGGGTCCTCCTCCAGGTCTTCCTCAAACTCTTCCTCATCATCATTGAATTCAGACTCTTCAAGATCTTCTTCTAGTTCTGTGCTTGACTCTATCTGGATGCATTCTACTACCCGATCATCCTCTTCTGCCGGTGGTAACATATGGTCAATAGATCCCCGGACCACCTGACGATGCATTGATGTGATCACAAGATAATGCGGAAGAATTTCATGGTAAATCTGCAAAGCAACTACCGCATCCTCCAACCAAGCTATACGTTCTCTGCTCGGGCGGGCTAGTTCTTCTTCTTCGTTAATCCAGACGTAGTACTCGGGGGTGCACCATGAATTTTGACCCATAGGCATTGTTACCAGGTCATTCCACTCTTCTTGGAGTTTCCTTATCCTAGGAATTGGAATTTGGCCATTGTAATCATCCTCGTACTGCGTCGTCCTTGTCCACAATGGCTCATCTTGGATCATACCAAATTGTCTGAGGACCCGCAGAGGTGAGTACAGATGAATTCTTTCTAATCCGATCAACTCGATGAATTACCTTTGGGGAGTCCTCAAGATTGCTCCTCCACCTAACCAACCAAGAGAGTTTCTAGTTGATCCATTCTCCTGTCAGATTGGTTAGTGTTTCCCTCCATTCTTCTTGCCCATATGGGAAAATCCAGTGCCTCATTCTTTCATTGTGGTTGCAGATCATATTATTGACACCTACAAAGTAGTTGATAGTAGCCTCCCATTGAAGAAGTGTTCAGTAGCCCAAATCTACAGCAGCAAGTTGCATCTTTTGAAGTAGTCGTATCCCCGTGCACATGCGAATAAGGCTCTCATCATTTCGGCTAACACCATCGGCACTAAAGTAGCTTAAAGATTGCCACGGAAGGTTGCTAGGACCATTGATAACAGTTTGATGTTGATGCGGCCCCTTCGCTGTGGGAAGACCAATAGTCCTAACATTGCCATTGCGAAAATGATAGGCCTGAGGCTCTTCTATGCGCCTGGTCACATTGGAATTCCCCTGAATACCACTCGTAGCTTCTCGGTTCCCAAACCTGTCGAACATCTGGTCGAGGCTCACCCACTTGTCCTCGATACTTCTGAGACTTCTGCTATTGGTAAGACCTAGAGCAACTGATAGCTAGGCATACTAACTGGCAGCACTGGCTTTCTTCCGTTGAATGGCAGCTCCATAAAACTTGTGACTTCCTCCAATGTCGGTACCAGCTCACAGTCGGCAAATTTGAACACCACCTTGGCTGGGTCCCAAAATTCTATCAACCAGGAAGTGAGCACTTTGTCTGCTTGGATGTTCATCAATGTAGTTAATGCCCCTAGGTGCGTCGAACTTCATCTCCGTGTTCCCTATGAATATTCTTCCACCACTTTTTCAGCTTATTTGGTGCTCCCATTACCATGCTAATTTCAGGGATGTTCTGCTTGATTTCCATTTTCTGAGGTGGGTAGAAGAAAATATATTTGGGTAAGTGTTTGCTTCGGACTCGTAAGTGTCTTGTCATGTTTCTTTATCTTTCCACATAAATTATGTCGTTGGAGTACATGACCCGTTGACATCAGGGTGGCTTTCCTAATTGTGTGTTGGTGCCTGGAACCAACTCACTTAGGGTTAATGCAGTACGACCTATTTTACTAGAGTAGAGTGTTTCCTACTTTTGAATTGGACTAAGAACTACGAGAAGTTATGTCAGTTGACCCGACAAAGTCATTCTCTGAAACTAGAGTTTTGAAAAGAAAGTTCGGAGGGATGTAAAAGACAACCCTATGTGTGATAGTGTACGGTCAAGACTCGATTAGAAAAGATGTGATGAGAGTGTATATAAAGCACTAACAAGTAAGAGTGTAGCAACAATATAGCAAAGTGACCAGATAATTATGCAGAGCAAATAAGGCATGTAAGAATGTAATTGCAATTTCGATCATAATCAAATCAAAGTACAAACAAATCTAGAAGCCAAATTAGTCTAAATTTGCTAAGGTCATAACCTAAGTGTGATATCCCCAGCAGAGTCGCCATGTTGTTTTACCCATTTTTCACTAGTCAAGACCGGATTCAACTTGTGGTTTCTCTGTGGTTGATGAAAGAGAGTCGCCACCTAATATTTAAAGGTATACTAGGGTACCTATTTCATTACTAAGTCATGTTCTTTATTGGTCTTCTAACCGGTGAGATTATGGGTAAGAATTCTTATTATTCTACGGGAAAGGTGTTAGGCACCCCTTAAAATCTACCTGAGATAGCTCCATAGGATTTAGACTAAGTTTGGGATCAAATATTCGTATAATGCTTTGATTAATAATAAGGAAGGTTGCTTACTGTACACCTAAGGATGATATTGATAGAAAGAATATAAAGTCTTAAAGGGATATAAATTTATGAAAGGGTTCATAAGAGATGTTAAAAGAGTTTTGAAATTGGTACACAACTGGTCTAGAATTTTCTGAGAAAGCTTATCTAGAATTTACCTTAGATTCGAAGGATTTTCAAAGAAAGGGTCATTTGCTGGAAATTCCTTAAAGGCGACGATTTTCTAAAGTTTTGATTTTCTTTTGAGAAAACAAATTTGAAATCTGGTTTTCCCTTTAGGAATAGAGCTTCTTTTCACTAAGTTCTGGATTTCAAAATCTTTTAAAGAAGAGAAGGATGAGTGAAAAAACATAATAATTAGCGAGCAGATTACAACTAGCGAACTAAGGATCTACTATTAGCTAATTTCCCTTTTTTAAAATCCTATATTATTTAAAGCTTGCCTAAGTTCATATGATATTAAAGCATAAAGAAGAAAAAAAGGAAAGAAAGTGTTCTAATATATGAGTGTTATATACATGAGAGATAAAATAACAACAAAGACACAACAAATACAACTAACATTAAACTAGTAGAGGCAGTAAACTAAATTAACAAGGCAGTAATAATGATAAAATGAGTTGAGGGAAAGAGGACTGGACTCTGGGATTGGGCCTCAAGAAGATAAGCCCTGCAGTAAAAAAGAGTGAACACAGCTGAATTTGGACCCCTGGATACGGTGCAATAGAGCTGGAATTGGGCCTGAGTTCATCAAGAACTCAGAGCCTCAAACAGATGTACATGTGAAAAATAAGAAGGTCATTAGATATATATACAAAACATTTAAAATATTCCAACTACAGAATATATTTCAATATGCATAACAAACACATAAATAGATAATTGAAGCAGGAATAAGATTAACATGGTAGAGAAAATTATATATTGATGTGGTGGCTTTACTTAACAAATAATTTACCTTGAAAACCTTTCTTTGTCATTAAACACTAAACCCTTAAAGAACTGAATGTGTCAATGAATTAAGATCTAAGGAGGGAACCCCACTCAAGGTCGATGCTCTCTTTGGATCCCCCATAACTTCAAAGTTCCCCAGGGACTCAAGGCCCATGGCGATGCTTGTGTCAGGGAGGGCATCCCAACTTGGAGTTGAACTCCGCTCCCAAATACCCTTAATCACTAATGACATGTTTTTCTTATGGGTTTAAGTGTCAATGAGTCCCTTCCAATGTGAACTAAATACTAAAGTATTACCTACCACAACATATTTTATATATATATATATATATATATATATATATATATATATATATTCCCTCAATAAGAATAACGCAGGAGAATACATGTTACTATGATAATAAATAGGAGGACTTATCAAGGAAACCTAAAGGGAGAAGGACCAAGTTCAGAATATACATAGATACAAGGAGGTTTCATAATCACACCATTGTAGGAATGAATCACTAAGGCATAGCATAAATAGATATCAGTAATATTGTTTGGTACCTTGAAGACATCAAAACAGATTCAAACCAACAGTCATAGTCAGCAATTATTTTAGAAATATAATCAAGGTCATGGGACCGAATTCTTGTCATGATTACACAGTCACAAATTTAAACATAGTATCCCTAAGGTCTCAATAGAAACATATTTTTAATAGTGTTAGCCAGTTATCATGTTCAAACAATATCAACAAATGGATTTCACAAGATTAGAGAGTCAGATTCAGCTTTAGATTAACAGTAAGAAGAAGGACTAAGCATGGTTCAAGATAGAGCATGATGGTGTTGCACAATTAAGTAAAAGGCTAGCAACAATCAGTCAACTGCTCATGGGCAGAATAAAATGAGGTAATGACCTCAAATAGGTTTAGAAACTTTACACATTACAAAACCAAACTCATCATGCAAGTGGAGAAAGGAGATGAAGGCATCGTATCAAACAAGTTCAAACTCAACATGAATCTAGCTCAGCATATAGGTATGAAATGACCATGCTTCAATTCTATCATTTGGTTTTAACAGTAGGCCTAAATCCTTTCCTCATGGGAGATAAGCTAATTATAGATGCATGCAGACTTTTCAAAAATCAATAGGGGGATTAAAGGCTAAGGATAGGGATGTATTGCACATGTGTATGAAGATCTCAACTGATTATAGAACGGACAAACCTAGTTATCCAACAATTACTAGTTGCCTTTATCCAAACAAATCATGACTTACTCTAAGAAGAGGAAAATAGTTAATCTTACAGAATGTATATGCAGCAAAGATTCATGAGATAAAAACAGCTTGATATAAGTAAGATAGTTTTCTTATGCATATAACAATTGAGCATGATCATGGGAAAAGTCATAGTGACAGCTCAGATATCACTCTCAGAGTTAACAAATACAGATACAAAGAAGAAAACATTTGAACACTCAGATTCCTTTCAACTTAGTTAAGTGATATGGACATGTGGAATATTAAGATTACCAGATAATGAACCTGATCATGAACATGTAGAATGCAAGGAAATAATATGTAGAGGTGGGCATTATAACAGTATCACCGGTGAAAGGGAAATATGAACATGATTGATTTATCAATGATAGTAATCAAATAGAATAAGGACCATAGTGATAATTTAGAGGCACTTTAACAAACACAGGCAGACATGAAAGTATTTGAACATTGTAAGTTCAAACTTAAGGTTAATTACAAGGATACAAGTCCTGAACAAATTCAGGTTTCATTAACTACCAAGTAGCACACTTAGCTTCTAAAACTCATAAAATTTCATATGTGTGATAAAACAAGAATGAGTTCATTGTAAGTCATTGAGAACTATGAAGTTTACATTGAATATAAACATGTAGAATTTAGGCATGGAGACTGTAAGAAAGCTCAGAACAAAGATTAGTAATTATCATTCACCTAATCGATTATCGGTAACGGAATCATAATAGAACAGGCTAATCATAAAGGATTATTACACTAACAAAACATAACTATCAAACATGTCAAACACATACAGCATAATTATAATCTACAGGACTTAACATCGACATATCTAAATCATTCAGAGAGATGAATAAAAGAAAAAGGGAATGAAAGGTGCTGACCTTCTCAAGGGCAACAGACTAAACAGATTTCTTTTGTTGCTCAGAGATCCCGGAAAACCTCCAAGCTTGAACCAGCAGAGAACTCGGCAAAAGAGAGGAAAACCGTAAGAGACCTAATTATCAGAAACCCTAATTTCTTAGTGTTTATGACTGTTCAGTATTTAGGTTGCTCTAGTTTGTGTGTTAGATTGTGTGTTGGCAAGAACATTAAAGACCCCTTTTTATAGTGGCATTCAATGCTCTAGGGCTTCACAGATTCAAAATCGGTAGTGGAGAGTGACGCATGGTAGATGATGATAGCTAATCGAGTGAAAATCAGAAGACCAGGGGGAATCTAGTAATGATTTTACCTGTGTACTGCAGTGGAGTGAGTCATTGAACGTTGAAGCACAAGAAATCATTGGTCAGAACCCTAATACCTAGGGTTCATTGCATTTGACCTCTGGGTGTCGAATATTGATGATGAAGCCAGCTAACACCTCCTGCTAGCTTTGATTTGAAAGAACGAAGGAAGAAACATGCGAGTTTGAAGTTTCACCTTTGGGGTCTGATTTCTTCGACTACGGTTTTGAAATTGAAATGCGAAAATGGAAAGAACGACGGGACTAAGAGTGCAGGAACAAAAGGAACAACCATGTATGCCATGGATTTGAAAGGTCAGTAACAATTTGAAGTTTCATCTATGAGATTAGGGTTCGAATTTTGGGAGATTTTATTTTGCTGATGAAATAGGTAAAAGTTCAGCGGGAATCCTGGATATGGGACAGATGAGATGATTTGAGGTCGATTTCACGACCTTGCACCAATTTGTGCAAGGTCTGTTGATTGATGGGGTTTAGGGCAGATGAGAGAAAGAGAGAAGAAGAGGAAAGAAAGGCGGCTGGGCGGGTAGGAAATGAAATAGGGTTTGGGGAGTGAGACCAGTTGGTCTATGGATTAAAATGGGGGAAAAGATCTGGGCCGTTGGATCATTTGATCAAAGGCCCTGATAACGCATGGCGTTACTTATTTAAGAAAAAGAATTTTAGGAGAATATGTGGACCGTTGGATCTATGTGATCCAACGGCTGAGATAATTTCTAATAGTGGGTCGAGAACAAACGGAAATAGGGATAATTCCTGACCGTTGATGATTTGAATCAACGGTTCAGATTGCTTGTGTTTGTTTTATGAGTGGGATTAGCGGGTGACGTATCAAACGATGATTGGTGCGAATACAGTTATCTGGATAGCGAAGTTGGAAGGGGATGGGGTGTTTGGACTGGGTTGTTTTCAAGATTGGGTTGTACATTTGGGCTAAAGTAATTTAATAAATAGCCATTTGTACTTGGTTAGAAAATTGCAATTGTAGCCTTTTAGTTTTAAAACCCCTTTAATCAATTTAGATAAACTTAACAATTTCAAAAATGTGATAAAAATTTAATGACTATATGTTACTAATTATTTTAATTAATTATCTATAAATGACACATATTTCATATTGTAGCATTAATTTCAAAAATATTAACAAAGTAACCTAATTTACTGGAAACTAAACAGTGATTTTGTCAAATTATAAAACCCCTGTAATGTATATACAAAAGTCATTTTATAATAGTAAATATATTTATAATTATACAATATTAGTACTATATAATTACTTTTGAAATTAATAAAAAAATATTTTTAAATATTTATTGTAAATTTTTAAGCGTGAATAAATTAATTTTAAAAGGAAGGGTCAAAATTGGCCGTCAACACTAAGTACTCGAGTCATCTATTTATCCTCATCTACATTGTCATCTCATTAATGCGTTGTTTTTCTTCCTAATATATGCTTTACCAAACACAATATATTAACAGAATCGTGTAAACTAAACCTTTCTTAGTAATAGTCATGTCTTTTTTTTAGTACTCAAACTTCCTATATGGTTAATCTTCTTTCATCATGATGCGTGGCAATCTTAATACTCCGCGTCTTATCCTTACTTTAACAGCTAACAATGATACAATGTGCTAAGTTTCATATTCAACCTATAACCATGTTGGTACATATAGCTTTATACTTAAGTCTTATTCTATCTCATATGATGAAATTTATCTATGAACTTCTACCATGAACATGTTGTGCATTAAGTAGTGCCATTATCTTGAACATACGCAATGCACTTGAATTAGTATAATCATGCCACAGTCACACTAGTTACATTACCATCGTGATATCACTAATAACAGTGAATTACTTCAAGAAGCATTAGGCTGAGAACCGTATAAACACTTTCCACAAAATGTCTATCACTATCAAGACCAATAGGCTAGACATGGCTAAACTATTATATTTCACTTCTTTTTCTTTTCCACTCAACTCTTTCCGTCTCCTGTTAAGATTCGTAACGGAGAGTTGTACCTACAATTTCGAATATTGAATAAGTCGCTCATAGACAAAAACCATATCCTTGAAACGACTTTACAATTCACATAACTTCTCGATATTCAAAAATTTGACTTGCTCTCAAACATATTAAGAATTCTGGTAGATGTTCCTTTGAAAACAGAACTATTCTAAATTTTTCAATCTTCGCTATCTCAACTACAACTAATGTAAATAACATCCCATGAACTCAAAGTTACTCTCAGTTACCTATATAATATATTTAGAACTTCCAATTCAACTATGTTGTTCAACAGAGTAGGATACACGTGTCTTAGCCATCTGTGAAAGGGACATCTTAAAGTTCAACTTGATTTAGAAACGCACGAATAAGGAATTAAAAGAGGGAAAATATCCTAGATGTTCAGTAGCCTCAAGGTCATAAGTATGGACGTCTGCATACCCATGAACAAGACTCTACCAAACACTGCTCCATGACCCGGGACTTAAAGCCTAAGCTCTGATACCAATTTTATCACGTCCCAAAATACCCCCTAGACATGACTAGCACCCAGCTAACACCACCTGCCAGGCGAACCAACTTATACCATACACTTAGCATTTATTCAAAACTCAACCGAAATAAATGTAAGTTCTAACATTTCGATAATTAAATGTGAATAATTAATGATCAAAATTGTTACATAAATATTTATGAATAATAATTACCAAAGTGGAAGAACAACACTCTATCCCGAATCCCACACTAGACCATGGAACATCTAAGAGAATTACAAAAAACATCATAAGAATAAATGTAAAGACTTTTTTGGAAGCCTCCTTGAATAATGTGGTGGCTCACCTCAGCAATAGGATCCACTGAAACGAACTCGTCAGCCACTAGCTATATCTCCCGCAACGGTATCTACAGAGAGATGCAGGTAAGGAGTGAGTTATACGTAAATATAACCCAGTAAGATCCTCGACCCGCCATTTTGAATACCTCTGGAACAAGTGTTGGAAAATACAAATTCACCACCATAAGAACAATATACTAAACATATTAATTATACAATAACACAATATATAGATATCAACAGAGTTAACAACAATTAACTAACAAGAACACACATATCTCAACCCACTACACACTAAGGACTTGTCATAACAACAATGAAGGAAATTAACCAACACCTTTATATGTCCACAACGGCACCACAATGCTTCAAATATGTAACGGGGCATACACAATGCTTAATGAAGCATACATGTCACGTCCCAAAATCCAAACCTATCGTGATGGCGCCTATTGTGGTACTAGGCAAACCGACATGTCGAAATAATTCCAACACTTTCAACATAAATGAATTAAAGCAGTTTAAATAATAAAAGTTCTCATGATAGTAACCCAAAACACAAGCGGAAGTTTCCAACTATCGGGGTGTCACAGAGTACATGAGCATCTATACATCACAAGTCTGGAAAATACTGTCTATGATACTCTGAAACTAAATACAATAAGCAAAAAGATAGGGAAGGAGAGACAAGGTCTGCGAAACGCTGGGCAGCTACCTTGGGATCTCTAAAAAGCTCAACTATGCGATGAAACCAACACCCACCGTGTCCGGAAACACCTGGATCTGCACACGAAGTGCAGGGTGTAGCGTGAATACAACCAAATTAGTAAGTAACAATACTAAATAAAGAACTGAAAGTAGTGACGAGCTTCACAGCTAAAGTTCAATTACAGTAATTTCAATATAGTAAGGTAGGCATGCTTTCGTGTTCAACAATTAAGGCCAAAACAGTAATTCATGTCAAGTTCAACTGAAACAGAAGATAATATCACTCACAAATTTCAAGACAGTGATATATAACAGCTGAAGTGCAAAAATAATGAAGTCAATGCATCCTCTCAAAGCAATAGCCACTCAGTCATCCCATTCACTCTAACCTCACAATCACTCTTTCCTCACAGTCACTCATTCATCTCAATCACTTGGCACTCGGCACTAGGCACTCGCACTCAGTAGATACCTGCGCTCACTGGGGGTGTGTACAGACTCCGGAGGGGCTTCTTTAGCTCAAGTGCTATAACAAGCCAATTATGGCATATACCAGTGAAACATGCTGTGGGTGCAGCCCGATCCCATAAACATCCTCACAATCAGGCTCTCGGCCTCACTCAGTCATCAACCTCTCCAATCTCTTGGGCTCTCGGAAATCATGATAAGCAGCACAAACAGCAATAATGTGATGCATCAATAATGAACAATAGAGTCTGAGATGTAATATACAAGTAAAATTGTAACTGAGTACAAAACAACAATTTAGCAGATAATTCAACATGTACCCGACCTCTGTGGGTCCCTACAGTGGCAACACATAGTCTAAACATGATTGCTAAGATGATTTGTGGTTCAATTTCTCTAATACATGGAGAATGTACAGATAACAACAGATTATTCAACTACACAGTTCCATGGAATTTGACCAAGTCACACTTCCTACGGTGCATGCTCACACGCCCGTCACCTAGCATGTGTGTTACCTCAAAACCAAATACATGACATGTAATATGGGATTCCATACCCTCAGAACCAAATTTAGAACTATCAATCCGAGAAAATCTCTACTCCATCACACCCTTGCCCTGCATAACGGCCTCTGAATGCCTCGAATCTAGCCATATATAATTCGATATAATTAATACGGGCTAAAGGAATCAACTCCATAAGGAAATGCTAAGCTATTAATCAAAAGTCAAAAATCGACTCAAAAGCCGGCCCCGGGCCCACGTCTCAAAATTCGATGAAAGTCAAAAAAACCCAAAAGCCCATTCAACCACGAGTCTAACCATACTAAATCTATCAAAATCAGATACCAAATCGTCACCCAAATTTCAAAATTTACACCTTAAATACACACCAATTAGGTGGGAAAATCTATGGGGAAGCAAGATTATTGATCAAAAATGAGCACAAGGGACTTACCTGAAGAATCCCCTCGAAACCCCTCTCAAGAATCGCCCAATCCCGTGCTTGAAATGTTTGAAATGAAGCCAAAATCGCGAACCCTTGTTTTAATAATCTGCCCAGTACTTCCGCTTCTACGGTAACTTAACCGCTTATGTGGCGTCACAGAAGCGACATCACACACGCATCTGCGGCTCATTTCGCTCCTGCGGTCTGCGGACTCGCTTCTACGAGAACGCAAGCTGCCTCTGCGGACAAAGCCCATCTTTCTAGTTCCACTACTGCAGCCCCCCGCCGCATCTGCGGTCGCGCAAATGCGGAACCCCCTATCGCACCTGCGCTCCTTTCACTTCTGCGCACCTCTGACCGCACCTGCGGCCACGCGGGTGCAAAATACTCCTCACACCTGCGACCACCTGCACACTCCACTCCAACCTCGCACCTGCGCAAGCCAGCCTGCACCTGCAATCAAAGCTCCGCAGGTGCGGTTACACCAGCAGAGGTCCAACTTCAGCAATCACTCAACTTCAACTTTTGATCCGTTAACCATCTGGAATCAACCCAAGGCCCCCGGGACCTCAACCAAACATACCAACAAGTCCTAAAACATCATACGAACTTAGTCGAGCCCTCAAATGACATCAAACAACTTCAAAAACACGAATAACACTCCAATTCAAGCCTACTGAAACTAAGGGAAAATCAATTTCTACAAAAGACGCCGAAACCTATCAAAACACGTCAGATTGAACCCAAAATTTCCACACAAGTCACATTTGACATTGCGGACCTACTCCAACTTCCGGAATCGAAAGTCCACCCCGATAAATTAAAGTTCATTCCTGGTCAAACTTCCCAAAAATTCAACTTTCGCCATTTTAAGCCTAATTCCACGACAGATGTTCAAATCACAATCCGCACACGCTCCTAAGTCCAAAATCTCCCAACAGAGCTAACAGAACCATCAAAACTCCATTCCTAAGTCGTTTACTCATAAAATAACATCCGATGAATCATTTCAACTTAAGTTTTCAACCTTGAGACTAAGTGTCTCATTTCATTTTGAATTCAGTTCGGACCCGAACCGACTACCCCAGCAAGTCACATAACAGCTATAAAGTACAAAATGAGCAGTAAATGGGGGAACGGGGCTACAACTCTCAAAACAACCGGCCGGGTCGTTGCATCACCCCCTCTTAAACAAAAGTTCGTCCTCGAACGGGTCTAGACACGTGCATGGAGTCTCAAATAGGTGTGGATATCTGCTCCACATCGCCCCGCTCAGTCTCCCAAGTAGCTTCCTCAACTGGCTGACCTCTCCACTGCACCTTCACCAAAGTAATGTCCTTTGACCTCAACTTTCAAACCTGCCAATCCAAAATGACCACCGGCTCCACATCATAAGTCAGATCACCATCCAACTAATCTGTGCTGAAATCCAAAACATGAGACGGATAGCCAACATACTTCCGGAGCATAGAAACATGAAATACTGGATGCACACTCGACAAACGAGGTGGCAAGTCAAGATTGTAACCACATCTCCAATCCTCTGAAGTACCTTAAACGGCCCAATGTACCGAGGGCTCAACTTGCCCTTCTTCGTGAACCTCATAACACCCTTCATGGGTGAAACCTTGAGCAGAACCTTCTCCCCAACCATGTAAGCAACATCACGGACCTTCCTGTCGGCATAACTCTTCTCTCTAGACTGCCGCATGCGAAGCCAATCCTTAATCAATTTAACCTTGTCCAAAGCATCCTGAACCAAGTCAGTACCCAATAGCGTAGCCTCACCCGACTCAAACTAACCAACTGGAGATCTACACCATCTCCCATACAAAGCCTCATACAGAGCCATCTGAATGTTTGACTGGCAGCTATTTTTCTAGGCAAACTCTACGAGCGGCAGAAATTGATCCCATGAACCCCCAAAATCAATGACACAAGCGCGTAGCATGTCCTCCAATATCTGAATAGTGTGCTCGGACTGTCCGTCCGTCTAAGGGTGAAATGTTGTGCTCAACTCAACTTGGGTACCCAACTCTCGCTGCCTGGCTCTCCAAAACTACGATGTAAATTGCGTGCCCCGATCTTGAATGAGGGACGTTGGCATGCCGTGGAGGCGAACAATAATCTCTTGGATGTAAATCTTAGCCAACCGCTCCAAAGAACAAGTAGTCCCAATTGGAATGAAGTGCGCGGACTTGGTCAGTCGATCCACAATCACCCAAATAGCATCGAACTTCCTTGAAATTAGTGAGAGCCCAACTACAAAATCCATGGTGATCCGCTCCCATTTCCACTCTGTAATCTCTAACCTCTGAAGCAATCTGCCCGATCTCTGATGCTCATACTTCACCTGCTGGCAGTTGAGGCACCGAGCTACAAAACCCACTATATCCTTCCTCATTCTTCTCCACCAATAATGCTGCCTCAAGTCATGATACATCTTCACGGCACCCGGATGAATGGATGGGCCTCCTCAAGAATCAACTAATGTAGCCCATCCACATTAGGCACACAAATCCAACCCTGCATCCTCAATACTCCATCATCCCCAATAGTAACATCTCTGGCATCACCATGCTGGATCGTCATACTGGCGCTCTCTGATGCGATCATATAAGGAAGACCGAGAAACCACACAAGCTAGAACCTGACTGTGCTCCGAAACATCTAATCTCATGAACTGGTTGGCCAAGGCCTAAACATCAAGTGCAAGAGGTCTCTCACCAATAGGAATGAATGCAACACTACCCATACTCACACTCAAGGCATCGGCCACCACATTGACCTTCCCGAGATGATACAGAATAGTGATATCATAGTCCTTTAGCAGCTCCAACCATCTCCACTGCCTCAAATTTATATCCTTCTATTTGAACAAGTGCTGGAGACTTCGATGATCTGTGAACACCTCACAAGACATACTGTAGAGATAATGCCTCCAAATCTTCAATGCATGAACGATGGCAACTAAATCCAAATCATGGACAGGGTAGTTCTTCTCATGGGGATTCAACTGACGCGAAGAAAAAGCAATCACTCTACCCTCCTGCATCAAAACACATCCAATACATATCCGAGAAGCATCACAATACAATGTATAAGAGCCTGAAGCTGAAGGTAAAACTAGAACTGGACTTGTGGTCAAGGCGATCTTGAGCTTCTGAAAGCTCTCCTCACACTCATCCGTCCACCTAAAAATAGCACCCTTTTGGGTCAATTTGGTCAAAGGCGATGTGATAGATGAGAAACCCTCCACGAACGACGATAATAACCGACCAAGCCGAGAAAGCTTCGAATCTCCGTAGTTGAGGACGGTCTGGGCCAACTCTGAACTGCCTCTATCTTCTTCGGATCCACCTGAATCCCCTCACTGAACACCACGTGCTCTAAGAACGCCACTGAACTAAGCCAAAACTCACATTTGGAGAACTTTGTATAAAGCTTCTCCTCCCTTAACCGCTGCAACACAATCCTCAAATGTTGGGCATGCTCCTCCTGGCCAGGAGAGTACACCAGGATATCATCAATGAACACTATGACAAACGAGTCAAGATAAGGCTGAAATACACTATTCATCAGATGCATGAATGTTGATGGGGCATTGGTCAGCCCAAAAGACATCACGAGGAACTCATAATGATCATAACGGGTCCTAAACGATGTCTTTAGAATATTCGAGTCCCGAATCTTCAACTGGTGATACCCAGACCTCAAGTCAATCTTAGAGAAGACACTCACTCCCTGAAGCTGGTCAAATAGATCATTAATACGCGGCAATGGATACTTGTTCTTGATTGTAACTTTGTTCAACTGCCTGTAATCAATGCACACCTGCGTAGTACCATCTTTCTTCTTCACAAACAGAACCGGTGCATCCCAAGGTGACACACTAGGCCTAATAAACCCCTTATCAAGAAGTTCCTAGAGCTTCTCCTTCAATTCCTTTAACTCAGCTGGTGCCATACGATACTGTGGAACAGAAATGGGCTGAGTGCCCGGCACCAAGTCAATATCCCTGTCGGGCGGCATGCCCGGCAGGTCTGTAGGAAACATATCCAGAAAATCTCGCACCACTAGAACAGAATCAATAGTAGGAGTATTAGCACCAACATCCCTCACAAAAGCTAAATAAGATAAACAACCCTTCCCAACCATCCGTTGGGCCTTCAAATATGAGATCACTCTGCTGGGAACATAGTCTAAAGAACCTCTCCACTCAATCCTTGGCAACCCCGACATCGCCAACGACACGGTCTTAACGTGACAATCCAGAACAACATGACATGAAAAAAACCAATCCATACCCAAAATCACATCGAAGTCCACCATACTAAACAATAAAAGATCAAATATAGTCTCCAATCCCCCAATAAACGAGCGATATATACAGTCCACAACAATAGTATCGCCCACTGGAATATCTAGATAATGAGCAAAATATGATGATACATGCGAATAAGGGGGACTAGGGTCAAATAATACAGAGGCATCCCTGTGGCATACTGAGACAACAGCTGTGATCACTGCATCAAAAGCAACAATATCTGGTCTCGCAGAAATAGAATAGAATCGGTCCTGGCTTCCACCTGATTGGCCTCCCCCTCTTGGGCGACGCATAGCTAACTAAGCCCCACCCCGAGCTTGTTGGGCGGGTGGTGAAGTAACTGGTGCTGAAGTCGCAGCCTGACTCCTCTGCTGAATTGGACCTCCGGGGCGACGAGGACACTGCCTCCACATATTGCCAAACTCCCCACCCTCTAAGAAACTCCTCGGTGTTGGTGGTGGTAGGGACTGAATCGGGCCTCGACAACCAGAATAACTGCTAGAAGCACCCGATGCAGATGACCCTGAACTGAAGGAGCACAAGACGAACTCTGGGCTGGAAGGGCACTGAGAGATGACTGACCTTGATGATTACTGCATGAACCATGGCTAGATGATGCACCACGATGAACTGGACAAGCCGTCTGAGCATGCCTGTAAGGACGACCCCTGTCGTGGTAGAACTGACCTCCAGAAGGAACTTACCGCTGAAACCACCCGATCCACGAAGCCTCTTGGCCTCAATCTCTCCACGCTCCTTGCTGCGGACCATCTCTATCTACCGAGCAATGTCAACCACCTCGTCAAAAGTAGCACCAGACACCTTCTCTCGAGTCATAAGTAACCGCAGTTGATATGTGAGGTCATCAATGAACCTCCAAATCCTCTCCCTATCAGTGGGAACCAACCAAACTGCGTGACAAGCCAACTCAAAAAACCTCACCTCATACTGCATCACGGACATGCCCTTATGTCGTAACTACTCAAACTGTCTACGCAACTCCTCCCTGCAAGGCTGCGGCACGAACTTCTCCAAGAAGAGAACGGAGAACTCCTGCCATGAAATTAGTGCTGCACCGACCGGCATGCGCCTCTCATAAGCCTCCCACCATCTGAAGGCAGCCCCAGTGAACTGAAAAGTAGTGAACGAGACTCCACTAGTCTCCAGAATACCAGTCGTGTGAAGAATCCGCTGGCACTTATCCAAGAAACCCTGGGCATCCTCTGACTCAGCACTGCTAAATGATGGAGGCCGAAGCCTCCCAAATCTCTTAAGTCTCCTCTGCTCATCATCAGTCATAACAGGGACCACCGGGGCTTGAGCAGTTGCAATCAGCTAGGCTGGTAGTACCCCCGGTGTTTGAAGTCCCTGCATCACCTGCTCTGAAGTACGAACAACGAGGGCATGAGTACCTCTCCCGACCTGAGAAGTGACAGATGCGGCCTGAGCTGAAACCACCCGAGCAAGGCCCGTGCAAACAGTCAGAATCTAAGCCAAAGCCTCCAAAAGGCCTGGAATCACAAGGGGCGAAGCTGGTGCCAGAGCTGGCCCCACTGGCTCATCCACAATTGGAACCTGCTCCTGAACTGGGGCAGCTGGTGGATCTGCAGGTGCTGCCCTAGCTACTGTACGAGCTGCATCTCTGCCCCTACCGCAACCTCGGCCTCTGTGGCCCTAGCTGGTGGTACTGGTGGCTATCCTGCCTGTCTGATAGCATGTGTCCTCACCATCAGTGAGAGAATAGAAATACAGAAGTTTAGTTACCGAAATTATAAATCCGCACGAACAAGAATACAAGAATGTGAAGTTTCATAAGGGTTTGGCAGCCTCTCAAAGATAAGTACAGACGTCTCCGTACCGATCCGCAAGACTCTACTAAACCTGCTCATGACTCATGAGACCTATGTAACCTAGGCTCCGATACCAACTTGTCACAACCCAAAATCCTAACCTGTCATGATGGCGCATATCGTGGTACTAGGCAAGGCGACATTTCGAAATAATTCCAACACCTTTAACATAAATGAATTAAAGCCGTTTAATTAATAAAAATTCTCATAAAATAGGGATAGAAACCCAAAACACAACGCGGAAGTTCCCAACTATTGGTTGGTCATAAAGTACATGAGCATCTATACATCACAAGTCTGGAAAATACTGTCTATGATACTCTGAAACGAAATACAATAAGCGGAAAGATAGGGAAAGAGAGATAAGGTCTGCGAAATGCCGGGCAGCTACCTTGGAATCTCCCAAAAGATCAACTGTGCGATGAAATAAACACCCACCGTGTCCGAAAACACCTGGATCTGCACAAGAAGTACATGGTGTAGCGTGAGTATAACCAACTCAGTAAGTAACAATACTAAATAAAGAACTGAAAGTAGTGGCGAGCTTCACAACTAAAGTTCAATTACAGTAATTTCAACATAGTAAGGTAGGCATGCTTTCAAGTTCGACAATTAAGGCCAAAATGGAAATTTGTGTCAAGTTCAACTGAAACAGAAGGTAATATATCTCAGAAATTTCAAGACAGTGATATATGACAGCTGAAGTGCAAGAATAATGAAGTCAATGCATCCTCTATGAACAACAGTCACTCAGTCCTCCCATTCGCTCCAACCCCACAATCACTCTTCCCTCAGAGTCACGTATTCCTCTCAATCACTCAGCACTTGGCACTCGGCACTCACACTCAGTAGGTACATGCATTCACTGGGGGTGTGTACAGACTCCAAAGAGGCTCCTTTAGCCCAAGCACTACAACAAGCCAATCATGGCATATAATAGTGAAACATGCCACGGCGTGCAGCCCGATTCCATAAACATCCTCACAATCAGGCCCTCGGCCTCACTCAGTCATCAACCTCTCCAGTCTCTGGGGCTCTCAGAAATCATGATAAGCAGCCCAAACAGCAATAATATGATGCATCAATAATGAACAATAGAGACTGAGATGTAATATACAAGTAAAACTGTGACTGAGTATCAAATAGCAATTTAGTAGATAATTCAACATGTACCCGACCTCTGTGAGTCCCTACAGTTCCAACATATAGTCTAAATATGATTGCTAACATGATTTGTGTTTCAATTTCTCTAATACATGGAGAATGTACAGATAACAACGGATTATTCAACTAAATAGTTCCATGAAATTTGACCAAGTCACAATTCTTATGGTGCACGCCTACACGCCCATCACCAAGCATGTGTGTCACCTTAAAACCAAATACATGACACGTAATATGGGGTTTTGTACCCTCAGAATCAAATTTAGAACTGTTACTTATCTTAATCCGGGCAAATCTCTACTTCAACACACCCTTGCCTCGCGAAACAGCCTCTGAATGTGTCGAATCTAGCCATAAATAATTTGATATAATCAATATGGGCTAAAGGAATCAACTCCATAAGAAAATGCCAAGTTATTAATCAAAAGTCAAAACTTGACTCAAAAGCCGACCCCCGGGCCCATGTCTCGAAATTCGATAAAAGTCACAAAACCAGAAAGCCCATTCACGAGTCTAACCAACCAAATTTATCAAAATCGAACACCAAATCGTCACCCAAATCCCCAAATCAAACTCTCCAAATCCCTAGCCTCAAACTCCTTTACACCTTAAATACACACCAACTAGGTGGGAAAATCAATGGGGAAGTAAGATTATTGATAAAAAATGAGCACAAGGGACTTACCTGAAGAATCCCCTCGAAAACCCTCTCAAGAATCGCCCAAACCCGTGCTTGAAATGTTTGACATGAAGCCAAAATCGCGAACCCTTGTTTTAATAATCTGCCCAGTACTTCCGCTTCTGTGGGAACTTAACAGCTTCTGCGATGTCGCAGAAGCTCACACACGCATCTGCGGCTCATTCCACTCCTGTGGTCCCTCACTGTGTTTCTGCGGACTCGCTTCTACGAGAACCCAAGCTGCCTCTACCGACCAAGCCCATCTGCCCAGTTCTGCTTCTGTGCTTCCCCTGTCGCTTCTGCGGGCACGCAGATGCGGATCTCCCTATCGCACCTGCGCGCCTTCCACTTCCGCGCACCTTTCACCGCACCTACAGCCACGCAGGTGTAGAAAACTCCTTGCACCTGTGACCACCTGTACAATCCCCTCCAAACTCGCACATGCACAAGCCAGTCCGCACCTGCGATTAAAGCTCCGCAGGTGCGGTTACACCAGCAGAGGTCCAACTTCAGTAATCACTCAACTTGAACTTTTGATCCTTTAACCATCTGGAATCAACCCGAGGCCCCCGAGACCTCAACCAAACATACCAACAAGTCCAAAAACCTCATACGAACTTAGTCGAGCCCTCAAATCACATCAAACAACTTCAAAAATACGAATCGCACCCTAATTCAAGTCTACTGAAACTAAGAAAAATCCAACTTCTACAAACGACGCCAAAACCTATCAAAACACGTCCGATTGACCCCAAATTTTGCACACAAGTCACATTTGACATTGCGGACCTACTCCAACTTCCGGAATCGGAAGTCCACCTCGATAAATTAAAGTTCATTCCTGGTCAAACTTCCCAAAAATTCAACTTCGCCATTTCAAGCCTAATTCAACAATGGATCTCCAAATCACAATCCGGACACGCTCCCAAGTCCAAAATCTCCTAACGAAGCTAATGGAACCATCAAAACTCCATTCCGGAGTTGTTTATTCATAAATCAATATCCGGTCAATCATTTCAACTTAAGCTTTCAACCTTGAGACTAAGTGTCTCATTTCATTCTGAATTCACTCCGGACCCGAACTGACTATCTCGGCAAGTCACATAACAACTATAAAATACAAATGAGCAGTAAATGGGGGAACGAGGCTATAACTCTCAAAACAATCAACCGGGTCGTTACAATAGACAATGCCCCAAATATATCAAGAAGCATATACAATACTCAAGTGGCGTACAAAGGCATATACAACGCCCCAACATCATGGCTCACTACCATATCAAACTCAACATCATGGCTCATAGCCGTATCAAACTATCAAACTCAACATCATGCTCACAGTCGTAGCACGTCATCAAACAACTAATAAAATAATTTTTTTTATTTTTATTTTTCATAAAATAATATATTTACGGCTAGTCTAAGACCACTGATTCTACCAAGCGCACGCTTGTCCTAACACATGGACCAGGCAGAGAAAATACATTTTTCAAAACGGGTTTTAAAAAGATAAGTATCAAAGCTTAAACTCTTACTTACCTTGCTAATGAGAAGTTCCCTAACCTTCCGATGTCCAAAACATCCACCAAATGGCCTTCAACGATCTCAATTTATGCAAAATATTAATTGACAGTTTGAATTATGCTAGTCGAAATTATTTTAATTTTTTTCAAAATAATCAAATCAAAGTCAATTAAAATGTCAACTTCCTGTCACCATAGTCAAATTCTCAAACTAATCATATTTTCTAGTTGCCCATAAGTCGTAGAATTCAAATCTATAATCAAGTTTCAATCTTGATGTTAATTTATTTGTCGAAACTTAATTTTCTCCTATTTTTAAGCTTATGACTAAATCTTAACATTCTACGCCTCATGTCATGAATTTAAAGATGATTCACATATACTATATCACGAATTACGCTAATATTAAATAAATTATTCACGTGTAACAATATTCATGTCCCAAGAGAATAATAGTTAATCGTAAGGTAAAGTAAATATCTCAATACCTTATGTTTGTTCTTGCCGAATTCACCCATAACATGTGATTCTCTTGATTCTCTTCTTTGTTTTCTTTTTTGTTGATTTTCTGAGCAACCAAAAGAATTTCTTTTCTAAGATTTCTCCTAACCAATATTAGTAATAGAGACAACCAAAATAACACCCTAAGTTATTTCCTTAGTGCTTCCGTTTTGTGCGTTCTCAATGAACCAAGGATTTCAATAATAAATATACTCCCTTGGGTTACCAACGGGCAACAATAATTGTGGGTTGACTTACTCTCTCTTTCTTCCTTTTTTCTAACCCTATAACTTATCCAAAATCACCTTATCAACCTTAGATGTAATGTGAATTAGGCCCACGAACTATTTACATCTATCTATTTAAAATGACATTCTTCATATCCCTCAAATGTAAATATATATTTATACACCCGCATATAAAGTAAATATATTTATTATCCCCACAAGATATAAGAAAGTATATTTAATAATATACCTTAAAAGTTCCCTCTAAAAAAAAGTATTAGGTTATTACAGTTATTCCAACCATTACTCCAATTTTTACTCCAAAAAAAATATTTTATTTTATATTCTTCTCTCTCTTTAATATTATATTATTATCTTTTATTCAAATGTTATTTTCTTATTTCTTCTATTAAAGAAATTCTATCTTTCTTTTTTTTTTTTACGTATTCATCAAATATAATTTATTATTTTATACCATAAATTTTTAAATAATATAATTTTCAAGCAAATATTATAGATTATATATATATAATGATAACTCAAATAAAAGTGAAATCATTGAGATACAAGATAATTAAATACATATTATATTATTGTAAAATTCAGACTAAATACTACATAAATTTTCAACTTCCACCTCTGATATGCTCCCATAAATAATCTATTAATGCATTACGAGGTATAAAATGAGCATCTTTGTCCTTAATTATTTTGTGTCGAGCTAAAAATTATTCAAATTGTTGGTTTTCATCTACTACCATTTCTACATAAAAATAATAAATGCATGAATATTAATTTATCAAAATTATACGCCAAACTTAAGATATAAAATTAATATTATAAAGATATTACATAAACATAATTAGGTATATATAAAGAGATAAATTAAAAGAGTTAAATAAAAATAATAATAATAATAATAATAATAATAATAATAAAATAATAAAGAATAATAATGAAGGAGATGAATAGTGTCACCCCAAATTTGAAGTGACACTATTCAGCTCCTATTTTGCAGCCAAAAATAGAAAAACATTGAAGCCAAATTTCTCTCAAAAATTGACTGCATTATGGCAAAATGCAGCAGCGTTAGAGATGGACTGATGGCTGCCAAAAACAAGAGTCAAATAAATACTAAGAGGCAGACGTAATACAGTTTTGACTGAATTAGTTAAACACATTGATTGGCATTTGGGACTAATATAACAGATTTACAAACTCATGTTGCTCTTAATCCCTGTGTCTCTCTTTATATATATATATATATATATATATATATATATGAGTGTGTGTAAATTTTGTCCTTGAACTAATAATATAAAATATTTATATAATCAGGTCACTTAAAAAATAATTATAGATAACTTTATTTAATAGTATTGATTGATAACTTAGAATAAGTGATAAATAATTTTTTATAATAGGTTATTACATTATCAGTGTATAATTTTAAGACACTGTCAATTTTTTGTAAAACCTAAATCCTATATATACATTAATTCATATTGAGCTCACCCCTATAATTCACATATCTATTTATAGAATGACGCGGAGCAGCTGCACATCATCTTTGACTCACACTCTTTAACTGTAATGGTGGCACTTTCACTTTACACTATTGTTTACCCTTAAATTGGATAACAATTGAATTTGTTCATAGTGCTAAGGATCCGTAAACTAATTTGATACTGTATAATAATATGATAAAAGCAATTGTAATGTAAGAAGAAAAGTAACAAAATAGTGAACTATGGTGAACAATGTGAAAGAAGATAAATCCTTCGTAGTAGTGATGATAATTGTATTAGATAGCCAAAGAAGAAGAGTTAAGTTGAGAGAAATCAGATCTCTCTTAATGGAGTACAAAATATGCCTCTTATAGGCCCAAAGCTAGAGTTTCAAGTAAGATAAATAACTAATTACAAGATAAATCCCCCAAAATACGGGATAGAATTTCCTCAAATCGTGGCACAACGGCTAAGGTGGTTGAGATAATTACTCCTGGCGAAATATCCGGTGAGTGGCGGGATATGCGGTTCGAGGCTGGTCTTTAAGCTCTTAGTGCTCCTCGATCTGTCATACCGATCTGTCTTGTCCCGGCCGCTCCAACTGTCGTACCCGACCTCTTGATATCGGACCGGTAAAGTTCGGCCGCCTACCATTTCCGTTCTGACTTCCCTCGGTTATATTCGACCCGTTTGCACTTGGATGTGACCGACCCGATTCCATACGGACGTATCCGACCTAATACAGATAGTCCCCTCGTTTATTAGAGAGTAAAGATAATAAACGATGTGAATCCTTACCCTCCGATCCCTTGAGGCGAGTAACCGATATACACACTAATCTTGACACGTGGACAGAATCATCCTTTAACTTGTTCGCGAAGGCAACCTGGGCGTGATGGCAATTTTATGACGTACGTAAGTGCCAACACAAGTAATCATCACAAAACATCGTACCTGTTGCAGTCTTTTCATGCAGTCATTTAATGCGTGCATTTAATGCTTGGGTGTCTCGTGTTTGGTGCCGCCGCCTTTGACTAGGTATAAATACCCTTTATCACCGCGCGTTTAATACTTTACTTTTACTCTACCATTTTTTTACCATCTTCTTCCTTAACCCTTTCTTCTCAAAAACCCTTTGAACTTTCTGCAATTTTTCTCAATCCTCGCTTCCACTACGTCAATGGCGAAAACATCAAAATCAGTTCCTACAAGGCTAAACTCTCCCGCCTAGTTTGTCGAAGAAGTTGAGACGGTTCGTGTTGTAGAATCTTCGTCAGAGCCTCCATTGAAAGCTTTCATCCCTACATCGTGTTACTTCGGTACTGATTTTAAGGTCGAGAAGGCCTCGTCAGTGCCCGGTCGATGCGAACCAGTCTCGGACTATGTCAGCTCAATTACCCATAAACACATCGAGAGGGTGAAGGCAGAATGCCATTGGGCCGATATAGAAGTGGTGATTCCTTCTCCGGACGAAGCCATCACCACGCACGTAGAGGGGTACCTCAGCGTGTATACCTACCCATTTACATTGGGGCCCATTGACCCCCTTATCGTAGAATTTTGCAGGAGGTACAGCGTTACCTTAGGTCAGATTCATCCTTCTATGTGGCGCATATTTTATCTCCTCCGTTTCTTTGTAAGCAAGGTTGAAGGTGGACATCCTTTCACCCTCGACCATGTTCTTTGACTGTACGCCCCTCGAATGTTTCGAGGGGGCCTGATTAAACTGGCCCGTCGTGCCACTAAGGCTCCCTTTTCGAGCATCGATGAGGATAGGGATCGAGGATGGATGAGCAGATTCGTCCGAGTTAAGACTTCCGATCTGATTCCTGCTGACTGCATGCCATTTCCTGAGAAATGGAATTTGAAGCGTAAGTGTTCTTCTGCATATCTCCTTTTCGATATTGTTATGTAATGCATAACCGGTGCTCTAATGTGCAGCCATTTCTCAAAACCCGGCCGCAATTCAGGATTTGAAGGATTGGGTTAGAAAGATTGTGGCCCAACGATCTTATTCTGAACGAGCCTGGAAAGAAATCTCAAAAGGACTTTGGGAGGCCAATAATCACGGTAGGTTCATCCGGTTTAAACTTCCAAAATAAATCTTCATCAACATCTAATCCTGATAATACGTTTTGCAGGCCTTTCAAAGGATGCCGAGCTGAGATCGGCAACCACCGGTGGGGCAGCCCTTCGTCCCCTTCCCACGCCGGTGAAGGAGAAAGGGAAAAAGAGGTTAAGGGCTCCCGACCAAGCCGAGCCTGAAAAGAAAAAAGGAAGAAGGCTTAAGATGTTAGCCCAAAAAGTTGCTGCCACCGATCCCACTCTCTCTTTGAGTGCAGAGTCTGAGGAAGAGGACAGTTCTGATCTGATGCGTCGTAAGCCCGCTCGGAAAGTCCCCGAGCCGGTAGTGGAAAAGGTTGATGCCTCCCAAGGCGACGCGGGGGCAAGGGTCGGAGACCGGGATGAGACGCCGACCTCGACGCGGAAAACCTCTGATGCTCCCGGAACGGCTCACTCGCCTTCCTTTTCCGAGACATCCCTGAAGGAAACTCACAACGCTTGGGTACGGACACCGGGCGGAGTACCGACCATGCCCGGTACCTTCGAGGGATATTTTGACGGGGTGCCATCATCCGATACCTTTGGCCTCGACGTCCCAAGAAAAAGTCCCTCAGCCGAGTCAAGCAGGATGTCGGCTGGTGTTAAACTAGTTGACAAATTTCCCGCTCCCAGCTTGGACCCTGAGCGAAAACGGATGATAACTTTCGCCATCCCCGAAGATGCTCGGGCATTGGGTCCTCCGGTGGGTATAGCGAGCTACCTTCACAATATAATAACGGAGGAAGACCGGGCCGCCATGGATGCTGTGGATTGGGCTTGTCTATTCAACGAAGCCCAACAAGCAGCAAACAGGGTATGTCTTCTTACTTGTTTTACTCTTGCGTTGATATTTTCACCTCATAACTAGCAATTTCTGGCCTGGCTTGTTTGCAGTCTTCGGTGCTATACTATGGGATGTTTCTCCGTGTCAAAGAAGGGATGGAACAAGAGCTGGATCGACGTCGCCAACTTGAAGACCGGATGTCGGGCCTCCAGGCCGAATCAGACTTCTTAAGGAAGGAGTATGCTTCCTGCGTAGATCAGATGGGAGAGATGCAGAAACGATCGGATCGGCTCCAGGCTGAGCTTAGTGAGTCCAAGGCCGAATTGCATCGGTGGAAAACCCAAGTCGAGCATCTAAGGGCAGAGAAAGTGACTCTTCAAGAGCGGATCGAGGCTTTGCTCAAAGACAACGAACTTCAACTTCAACGCCTCGAAATTGAGTCACTTGGCCTTGATCGGACGGCCCTATCCACCCAGCTTCAGGAGGCACAATTGAAGGTTGCTAACACTCAGGCCACGGCTGATGACCTGGTAGCTCAGTACAAGACCGATGCCGAGGCGGCTCTCGAGCAGTCGAAGGCACAGATTGAATATGCTCAGTGCCAAGCTCGCCTTGCTGTCCTCGAGGAGCTTCAAGCTCGTGGCCTCGATTTATCTTCCGACTTAGCTGAGGCAGCCAAAGCTGAAGATGAAATAAGGAGGAAAACCTTTCCGGATGAGTCTGAGGATGATGCCGATTAATTTCAGCTTTGTTTCTTTTGAACTATGTAATTTCCCCCCTTGCCTGATTTTGGACATATAAATAATTTTACCTTTCGTTCTTCACTTGTTATGTACTATCATCTGTTGCCTTGGCATAAACTCGCAGGTGACCGATCCATTATTAGCTTAGCCTCGATCCTGAAATAAACCCACAACGTAGAAAATGGTTTAAGTTATAGCTCTGTTCAAAGCGATAGTCGATTGGGCCTTAGCCTCGTTCGAGTTATCGATTGCCTTTAGACTCGTAGGGATCGAGGCCATGCTTTAGCAGGATTTTCCGACCTTTATCAAACAAACTCGGCCTCGTATATTAACCTGAGGTCTCGTTCTTCATTCGAACTTCGGTCGTGCGTTAAGTTTCGAACGGATTCGGCCTTAGCCGTGATTTAGCTTGATTGATCAAGAGTTCTCATCTTCATACAATTCGGCCTTGACCGTAACTTGATTTGAACAAGTAAAGAATTTCATAGGATCCGGCCTTTGCCGTAATTAAATGTGACCAAGTAAGAATTCTCTTATGGTCCAGCCTTAGCTGTAGCTTGATTCGAGAACATCGGTCTCGATTTCATATAGTTCGACCTTAGCCGCCATTTGATTTGACCACACCGGTCTTTAGTTTTATATAGTTCGGCCTTAGCCGCAATTTGATTTGACCACGTCGGTCTTAATCAAAGCTATGTTAGCTTTGAAAGGGCCTTAGCCTGTCCAACCGATTTTGGATTTTGCCTTCTCAGGTCTTACTTCCTTCAGTTTTAATGTGCGTCGATCGTTTGCAAAAATAATAATCAAGAAAAAACCCTTAGGTTTGACAAAGTAATGTAGGCATCAAATAGTCTTCACTTTTATTTGAATAGTAGTACATTTTGTCGGTCGGGGGCGGGTTAGATTGTTCTACTAGAGTACGGCTCCTTCGGCCGTTTGACCCTTACATCGATTCCTAGCGATCTTTATCTTGGCCCCTCGAGATTGATTTTGTATCAAATGAAAGTGGCTCAGATTGATCATAGTAGCACGACATGTATGCTGCCTCGTTAAAAACCTTGCCGAAAAACCCGGATTGGGACAAAAACGGTCGAAGGGAAAAAGAGTGCAGCGCGTGCTTTCAGCCTTCTTGTTTGGTGATCTTTTGCCCGAAGTTGATTTGTCCTGCATAGGTTAGTGTTAAAGAAGTGTAAAGGTAGCAAGAAAAAGAAAAGATTACCTCAGCAGTAGTATTTCTTCAAATGGCTCACGTTCCAGTTGCTCGGCAGCTCTTTACCATCTAAGGTTCCCAACTTGTAGGATCCTTTCCCGATCACCTTCAGCACAGTGTAAGGACCTTCCCAGTTCGGCCCCAGTTTTCCCTCGCTAGGGTCTCGAGTATTGAGGGTGACCCTTCTGAGTACCAAGTCCCCTGTGTTGAAGTGTCGAAGTCGGGTTCTCCGGTTGTAGTACCTTTCGATCCTCTGCTTTTGGGCCGCCATACGTATTAAGGCGGCCTCCCTTCTCTCATCCAAGAGCTCTAAGCTAGTGTTCATAGCCTCTTGGTTGGAATTCTCGGTTGCATATTGGAAACAGACACTTGGTTCGCTTTACTTCAACTGGAATCAAGGCTTCAGCTCCATAGACTAAAGAAAAAGGCGTGGCTCCGGTACTCGTTCTTTCAGTTGTCCGGTATGCCCATAAGATTTCGGGCAGCATTTCTCTCCATCTTCCTTTGGCATTGACTAGTCTTTTTTTCAGATTTTGAAGTATGGTCTTGTTAGTCGATTCCGCCTGACCGTTGCCGCTGGGATGGTAAGGAGTAGATAATATCCTTTTGATTTTGTTATCTTCAAAGAACTTGGTTATTTTGCTGCCGACGAACTGTTTTCCGTTGTCGCATACGATCTCGTAGGGCATCCCGAATCGGCAGATGACATGATCCCAAAGGAAATCTATCACTTCTTTCTCTCTAACTTTCTCATAAGCCTGCGCTTCAACCCACTTAGAGAAATAATCAATTACAAAAAGGATAAATTGAGCCTTACCTGGAGCTCGAGGGAGCGGGCCTACTATGTTCATTCCCCATTTCATGAACGGCCACGGTGACAGAACTGATTGAAATG
>MCJB01050553.1:0-28654 GCA_002018475.1 Nicotiana obtusifolia
AAAAAAAAGAGGCAGCTCGGACACAACTAACCTCAGCAGAGACCCAGCTAAGAGCAGCAAAGGAAGAAGCCGAGATCCAGACTAAAAGGGCCAAGGAGCTTAAAATGGCCAAGTCGGAAGCCGCCGTGATCAAAGCTGAAGTTGATGAAATGGTGGCTCAGTACAAGGCTGATGCCGAAGTAGCTCAAGATCAATCAAAAAGTATGGTCGAGCATATGAAGTGGCACTCCCGTAGGTAGACCCTCGAGAAAGTCCACGCTCGAGGTTTTAACTTATCTGCGGAGATTGAGGATGCCAAGGTGTCTGAAGCTGAGTCCAAAAAAATGGCCTATCCTAAAGAGGATTATTCTGAGGGTTCAGTCGGGTCCGAAGAGTGAGAGGACCCCAAAAATCCTGATGACGAGGCGGGATCCAGTCTAGATCAAGTCGCTTCTGTTTGATTTTATCCCTTTTTGTGCTTAATACTGTGTATCAAGGCTGCTCGGCCTTTGTAAAAATTTTGTATCGGGGCTATTCAGTCCTTGTAGAAAGGATTTTTGATATATATATATATAAAAGGCTTGCCTTTCATAGCTTTCAAAATTTTTTCTTTGCCTTTTTATTTGTATTCGCAAAGATCGATATACCTTAGCATGAAATAATTAGGTTGTGTTTGAAGGCTCAAACGAACCTTACCTTTAACGTTATTTCATTTCGAGGCTTCGTGGGGATTCAGTGTTACCGAAAACTTTCTTCTCCAAAGTAGTTTAGGTTTATAATTTACCGAGGGTAGCCTTTAGAACCGGTTAAGAAACTTCAATGCCTTGTGCTTTTGTTACGGGCTTCAGAAGTCACCGAGCCGTGTTTATGTGGCCATAGCCTTTATAGTTCAGGCAATGCCAAATAAGCTTTGTGCCCTCGGGTTTCGTTAACTCGGAATGACCTTACCCCTTTAATTCGAGCATTGCCAAATAAGCTTCGTGCCCTCGAGTATTATTAACTCGGAACAGCCTTAGCCTTTTAATTTGGGCGTTGCCAAATAAGCTTCGTGCCCTCGAGTGCTGTTAACTCAGAACGGCCTTAGCCTTTAAAGTTCAGGGGTTGCTTAGTAGGTTTTATGCCCCCGAGATCTAATAACCTTGACTGTCTGAGTTTGTTTTTCGGATGACAGTCCCCAAGTGAGAGAGTGATTATTCGAACTCAGGTTAAGGCAGTCCTTGGACTCGTTTCCTTTAGGGGATTGGAAGTAGGGAATTCCTTGAGAAATGTAAAGGAAAAGTTTTAAAAGACAAGATGTTTGCAAAGAAGAGATTTCACTTTATTCTGCCATGTATGTGTACAAGTTTTGTGTCAGGGTTCGATCAGTCTATTTGAGCATGGTTCAATCCTGAAGTCTCTTTCCATGCTAAAGTGGCCCCCCAGTATTCGGGGATGATCAAAGACAAGCCTCGAATACTGTTGTCACCGATTCGTTACCGGCTTTCCAATATAGGTTAGCACGATTTACTTGTTGCCTCGTTAAAAACCTTGTCATAAAACCCATTTGGGACAAAACCAGTCCAAGGGAAAAAGAGTGCAACGTGTGCTTTCATACCTAACATCGCATATGGCCTTTGTTTGATACCTGCAAGCGTTAGTTCGTAATGCAAATAAAAGAAAAAAAATAAAGAATAGGGCCGTACCTTAGCAGTAATACTGCTTTAAGTGAGTTATATTCCAGTTGTTCGGTAGTTGTTTACCATCCATCGTTCCGAGCTTGTAGGATCTCTTTCCGGTGATTTTAATGATACAATAAGGTCCTTCCCAGTTTGGTCCCAGTTTTCTTTCGTTTGGACTCCGTGTGTTCGGCGTGACCTTTATTAGTACTAAGTCCCCGACGTTGAAGTATCGAAGGTTGGCCCTTCTGTTGTAATACCTCTGGATCCTTTGCTTTTGAGCAGCTAACCAAACAAGGGCGGCTTCGCGTCTCTCATCTAACAGCTCTAAGTTCGAATTCATCTTCGTGGTTCGATTGCTTTGTTGCACACCGAAATCTGATACTTGGCTCCTCGACCTCGACCGATATCAAAGCTTCAGTGCCATAAACCAGAGAGAACGGGGTGGCCCCGATGTTGGATTTCGTTGTCATACTGTATGCCCATAGGACTTCGGGTAATATTTCCTTCCATCTCCCTCTGGCATCGGTTAACCTCTTTTTGAGATTTTGGAGTATGTTTTTGTTGAGATTTTGGAGTATGTTTTTGTTGGTAGATTCGGCTTGTCCATTCCTACTAGGGTGGTAGGGTGTCGATAGGATCCTTTTGATCTTGTGATCTTCGAGGAATTTGGTTACTTTGCTACCAATGAATTGCTTCTGTTGTCGCATACAATCTCGGCTGGAAATCGGCATATGATATGATCCCAAATGAAATCGATGAATTCTTTTTCCCTAACCTTCTCATATGCCCGAGCTTCCACCCATTTAGAAAAATAGTCAGTCGTAAATAGTATAAATTGAGTTTACCTAATGCCCACGGAAGAGGGCCAACTATGTCCATCCCCCACTTCATGAACGGCCATGGTGATAAAACTGAGTAGACCATCTCCCCGGGTCGATGGACCATCGGGGCGTGCCTTTGGCATTCGTCATATTTTTGAACGAATTCCTTTGTGTCTTTTTCCATATCGACCCAGTAATAACCGCCTCTGATTATTTTTCGAATCAATGACTCGGCGCCTGAATGGTTTTCGTAGGTACCCTCGTGGATTTCCCTCAAAATGTACTCGGTGTCACCTGGTCTCAGACATATCGCAAGTGGGTCACCAATTGTTCTTCTGAACAAGATTCCGTCTTCGGACAAGCTAAATCGGGCCGCCTTTGTACGTAAGGCCCTCGACTCTTTTGGATCTGAGGGTAACTTACCGAAGCTGAGATATTCTACGTATTTGTTTCTCCAATCCCAAGTTAGGCTCGTTGAGTTGATCTCAGCGTGGCCTTCCTCCATTACTGACCTTATAAGTTGTACGACTTTTCCCGAGTCGAATTCGTCGTCTTCGATCGATGACCCCAAGCTGGCGAGGTGGTCGGCCTAGCTGCTTTGATCCCGAGGTATATGTTGTAAGGTCCATTCTTTGAACCGATGTAATGTCACTTGCAGTTTGTCTAAGTACCTTTGCATCTGTTCTTCTCTGACCTCGAACTTTCCATTGACTTGATTTACCACAAGAAGGGAGTCGTACTTGGCTTCGATCACTTCCGCTCCCAAGCTCTTGGCTAGTTCTAGGCCTGCAATCATGGCTTCATAGTCAGCATCGTTGTTAGTCAATTTCACAGTCTTAATAGATTGTCTAATTATATTACCTGCTGGTGGCTTCAATACAATGCCAAGTCCGGACTCCCTTGCATTCGAGGCACCGTCTGTGAAGAGGGTCCATATTCCCGAGGAGGTTCCTGAGTTAACTAACAACTCTCTTTCGACCTCGGGTATTAAGGTCGGTGTGAAATCAGCCACGAAATCTGCCAACACCTGAGATTTAATGGCGGTCCGAGGTCAATACTCAATGTCGAACCTACTTATTTCTATGGCCCATTTGGCCAATCGGCCCGAGAGCTCGGGCTTATGCATAACATTCCTCAATGGGTAAGTCGTTACGACACATATGGGATGACATTGGAAGTACGGTTTCAGTTTCCTAGAGGCACTTAACAAAGCGAGCGCCAGTTTTTCTATGTGGGGGTACCTAGTTTCGGCTTCGCCTAAGGTTCTGCTGACATAGTAAATTGGAAATTGCGTACCTTTTTCTTCCCGAACTAGGACTCCGCTTACCGCTATCTCCGAGATTGCCAAGTTAAGATATAGTTGTTCGTCCGCCTTCGGTGCATGAAGCAATGGCGGGCTTGATAAATACCTTTTGAGTTCTTCCAAAGCTTGATGGCATTCCAGGCTCCATGAAAAGTTGTTCTTCTTTTTCAATAGTGCGAAGAACCGGTAGCTTTTGTCGTACGACCTCGAAATAAATCGCCCCAGAGCGGCTATTCGCCCGATCAACTTTTGTACGACTTTTACATTGTCTACAACCGTGATATCTTCGATAGCTTTAATCTTTTCAGGGTTGATCTCGATTTCCCGATTTGACACCATGAATCCGAGGAATTTACCCGACCCTAACCCAAACGCGCATTTTTTCGAGTTCAGCTTCATGTTGTACTGCTTCAGTATGCTAAATGTTTCCTGCAAATGTCTCAAATGGTCCTTTGTTCGCAGGAACTTAACTAACATGTCGTCAATATAAACCTCCATTGACTTCCCTAATTGTTTCTCGAACATTCATTTTACTAGGCGTTGGTATGTGGCACCAACATTTTTTAACTCAAATGGCATTACATTATAACAATATGTGACATATTTAGTGATGAAGGAAGTTTTTTCCTGATCACCTGGGTCCATCCGTATTTGGTTGTATTCGGAATATGCGTCGAGAAAACTAAGGGTCTCGTGGCCGGCAGTAGCATCGATCATGCGGTCGATGCGGTCGATGTTGTGATCATGCGGTCTCGTGGCCTTGCCCAGGTATACCTTTTGATCGGGCAAGTCCTCTCGCAGCATGACTTGTTCCAGTTCCTCGACCGTCGATTTAGTGGCATCGAAATTATCAGGGGTGATAAAAGATCTGGGAATCCCATAATCATCATCCTCTACATACGCTTGTTCGTTGAAATCTTCCGAAGACGGTATCTATGATTGCTATTTCGTCCTGTCTTCGATCACTTGGTTTGAAACCGTTGGTGCTGGCATCACCTCTTCGACCGCGAACATTTCTTTTGCGGTCGGTTGCTCCCTGTAGACCGTTTTAACTCCATCGGGCGTCATAAACTTCAACACCTGGTGCAGCGTCGAAGGCAATGCCCTCATGTCGTGGATCCACGGTCTCCCGAACAGAGCATTGTATCTCATGTGCCCTTCGATCACACAGAACTTTGTTTCTTGAATGGTTCCGGCCGTATTTATTGATATATCTCACCCTTGGTGGTCTCGCATGCCATGTTGAATCCGTTAAGAACTCGGACTGTAGGAACGATCTAGTCTAGCAGGCCGAGTTGCTCCACGACCCTTGATCGAATGATGTTGGCCGAGCTACCTATATCGATTAACACACATTTAACTCTGATTTTATGTACGAGTACAGATATTAATAGTGCGTCATTGTGGGGCTGTACAATCCCTTCCGCGTCCTCGTCGTTGAAGGATAAAGTTCCCTTCGACGTGTAATCCCGAGTCCGTTTCTCCCTAGTAATGGATATTTTGGTGCGTTTCAACATCAGCCCCTAAGGGGTATCGACTCCACCGATGATCATGTTGATGACGTGTTGAGGTTCTTCTTGCCCCGTCCATTTGTCAGAATTCCTATTTCCGAAATGATTGCCGACTATCTTCCGTTCTGTGACCGTGAGTGCCATGATATTTGCACATTTGGTTAGGATCCCATTGGGTCGGATATGATTGTAGTGGTCGAGGCCATTTAGTATCTTTGATGCGACCGATAGCCGATACAATAGTGGCATCATCGACATTAAAGTTGTACTCCGATAGCCGCGATGCTTCTTTATGCCCGATGGGCCTTTCGAAGCTGCTTTTGGTCATGAGTCCCCAGCTGCTTTGGCCTCGGTCATTTCTCCTTTCATTTCTTAGGGAGTTCTACGGGATACTCCGATTTTTCTGTCCCCGTGATATGGCTGATGTCGATCTCTATTCGATCTTGGTTTGCGATCAATATCCCTCCTGACTCTTTCAAGAGCTCTAACGGGATATATGGATCCCGAAGGGGCCACAAGCTGATCGTCTTCGACTCTGACTTTCGACTGGTACCAGTTATGTATGTTAGCCCATGTAACAATCGGGTATTCTATTAAGTTCTGCTTTAGTTGTCGCGAAGCCATTGAGCTTTGAATATTGAGTCATTGAGTGAAAGCTTGAACAGCCTAATCGTCAGTGACTGGCGGCGGATCCATCTGTTCCATTTGAAACCGGGACACGAACTCTCTGAGCATCTCGTTATCCTTTTGTTTGACTTTTAAAAGGTCCTATTTCATCATTTCGACCTTGATGGCACCTGCGTGCGCTTTCACAAATGAATCTGCAAGCATAACAAATGAGTCAATAGAATTAGGAGGTAAGTTGTGATACCATATCATGACTACCTTTGACAGGGTCTCCCCAAATTTCTTCAACAGAACGGATTCGATCTCATCGTCCTCCAGGTCGTTCCCTTTGATAGCACATGTATACGAGGTTATATGCTCGTTCGGGTCAGTCGTTCCGTTATACTTGGGTATTTCGAGCATACCAAATTTCTTAGGGATCGGCTTCGGAGCCGCGCTCGATGGAAAAGTTTTTTGCATGAACTTCCTGGAATCTAGGCCTTTTAACACCGGGGGTGCCCCTGGGATTTGGTCTATCCTGGATTTGTAGGTTTTCATCTTTTTGTCATTTGCCTCGATCATTTCCTCCTCTGATTCTATCTGTTTTGTCAACTCCTCGAGCATCTTCATAATTCTGGGGTTTGCCCCCGATTCATATTCATTCGACCTTCTTACGATTGATTCATCCCTGCAGGTAATTTCCCCGGAAGGGCCGGGCTCAACCCTGTTCGGGATTTGGCTTCGGTTTTGTAACTGAGCTTTCGTCGTCTGTTGAGCCTGTAACATTTCGAATATCATTCGGAGGCTGATCCCGTCCCCTTCAATGTTTTGGGGGTTTCGAGTTACTGATCGGACTTCTCTATGAACGCTATTTGAGGGGTTGGTTGGCGGATCCGCATCAATTTCCATGTGTGAATTAGCGTCAATCGGGTCAACAATTGGGATCTCATTACCGGGCGCTATGTTGTTATTTTCACCTTGGTGATTGGACTCATTGTCAATGTGCAGAGGTGCTAATTGAGAGTTTGACATTTTTGTATTATAGCCTAGAATCAAAGACACTTCAAAGAGCAAGTGTGAAACAGTGTGTGTGTTATGGAGATTTATATCAAATAACCACTATTATCCTTAGTACCACGGTGGGCGCCAAACTGTTTACCCTCAAAATCGGATAACAATTGAATTTATACACGATTTTAAGGATACGTGATCTAATTTGATACAAAAATGAGAAATCAAATTGAAATTAAAATTAATGATAAAAGATGAATGTAAAACACACAAGTTGGCCGGCGTTGGCCTTGTAGGATGCTCGCCCTTGGACCAAGAAACGTTGTAATCAGAGTCGAAAATAGAATAATGAAACAATAATAACTAAAGAGATTAGTCTATTGCTGTTTTCTGTGATCAGATCCAATGTGTCCTTACAAATAATTAGACCCACCTTTATATAGTAGGGGAATTCTACTTTAGGTACAACTCTATATAAGGTAAAAAAATCTCCTGATTTGCTAATTAAGCGGTTCCATTGATTCGTGCCGAGATTCACGCCACGATGCTCGTCACATTACGAATATTCTGGCTTTTTGTTATTTAGGTTCGACGATCTTCCCTCGAGCATGTTCGGGGTCAGGATCGGTTCCGAATCACGGGCTCAGTGTTCCCGAGGACGGACATTCTGATCTCGTGTTCTGCTTCGATAAAACTCGGGGTCGATCTTCAACCCTTCGCGTTCTGAGCCCGATCTGTCGTGCAATAGTTGAGTCCGATTTCGACCGTATACAAAGTGTATGGGCCAAAATGACCCTATTTAGGTTAGAGCCTAGTCAACGTTAGAAAAACCTTCAAAGGTTACCATTCACCATTGGCATGAGTTCAACAAATAATGAAGGCAAGGTCGAGGAGTCATCAAAGACCGAGATCTAGGACGAACACTCTCATCTAACAGAGTAATAACGGCTAGTTTTAGGGATAAAACTTTAAAGAGAATATTCCATTGAATATTCTCGGAATCTGTACTATTAAGGTTTTGTGGCACATATTCCCTTATAAATAGAAAGAGACATAGTTATAGAAGGGGATTGAACACTCATTTGTAAAAGAACACTTTGACATTCTCTAGAGATTCTTGCTTTTCATACAAAAAAGAACTTTTTGGTGAGATCTCTATTTAACTTTCCTCCCACGATCCAAGGAGAACCCGAATATTCAAAGGTTCATCAATCATTTATCATTGTCAGAAGGAATATTACACGACTTCATCCCTTTTTTTGGTCATCTCTGTTACATTTATTTACATAAAATACCATCACACATTATTTATCGCTACTTAAGGCTTTACTTCATTCTTGCGCCATTAAATGTTGTTATTTATTATATGTACATCACCGTTGTTACAAACCTTGTGACATTTTGCCACGGCACTAGTTGAATAATCTAGTGGATATTTTTATTAGCTAAAATTAATCCTGTTTTATTAAGAAATCTGATTGTTTAAATCTAGATCTAAATTTTAGGTCAAACAAAAAGCTTCTCAAGTTTTCCTGACCAAATAGGACCAACTGAATAACTGAAAGTACATTGTACTACATAACTGGTTCATGCATGTCGGAAACAATAAGAATTTGGGAAAAATTGGAAGCTCTGGATTGCTCCATATCTACACACCTCAAATTATAATGCGGAAAGAATTATGCCGATGTTCTATTACGAAAAATTTGCCCGTAAATGCTAGGCGATGATTTCTTGAAGCTTTAATGACGTTTGAGACTATTTGTATTTCTTGAAGGTTTCGTGTTCGAATGGATGACTTTCAAAGGTTGAAATACTTATCTTATTGGTAAGAGCTATCTGACTGGCTTGAAATCTCCACGTGAACCGGAACAAGCTGCACAAGGACAAGTGATTTAAGAAAGTCTGTGTGCAACTTGTCCTGGGCCACATAGAGGCGTTAGATAGCTTTTACTACTAACATACAGTAAAATATTATAATCAACTTTTAAAAAATATATATTTAGATGCGAGTGATAGTAGATGAGAAATACAAAAAGTGAGTCGTCCTTATTGAAGGGGCAACAAGTTGTCGCATCACTTATCAGATTTTTCTTAATAACATACACTGACATAACTCTTTCTATATTATAATTTGAGGATATGCGCACTAGAGCTCTCAACATTTCCCCATCTTCTTGCTGTTTCTAACATACATAAACCAGTTATGTAAAAAGGACGTCCTATTATTCAATTTCCCCTTATATTCTTAATACCGCTTGTATTTCAAAATTTCTTTTGTAAATCTTTTCAACTTTTTTCTTAATTTTAAATTTGGTATCTTCATCATCAATGTTCTTCACATTATAGATTTTGCTTAGAGTTTCGGAATCCAAAGGAATGACCTGACCTGGAATTTTGGCGTTCATCATCACAAATGCTTTGACATTTAGATTGTTTAATGGGTAGAATGAACGATTCAAGAACAAACTTCTCTTACTGCTATAATGCCTTTGAAATTATGGTGTTATGTGAAATTTTTTAGGATGATGATTCTTGTGTTTTTGGTGGTTGAAGGATACTTTAACACGCTACAACCGACAAGTAAATATGTTTTGGTTGTAAATAGCCCATTAGAGGTAGCTTGTAAATAGTCTAAAAGCACTCTTTCTCTTGAAAAGATTCTTCATCGTTGTTTAACCCAAAAATATATTTCTCAGTCAAAGCTAATATTAGAAAAAAATCGGGTTACTGATAATCAAAATTACTTCACTTTCTTGGTAATTCAAAAAATAGAAAAAATAATGAAAATAATAGGTAAGGAAAGAAAACTTAATGTAGATCGCTAATTTCTCCCAGAAGTTGAGCACTTTGAATAAAGTAAAAGACTAATTGCATATATTGATAAAAAATTCAGATGCCTTTACAAATGAGGACCGGGTCCTTATATAAGGATACACAATTATAACGGTTTCCCTACTTAATTCTGGCTTGTTAATGACATTAATTGCCTGTTACCATATATAATTATAACAGTTACAATAATAATTGAAGATTTCCCGTAATCAAGATCAATGCCGATTTCCGTTCCTTATTTATAACAGATTCATGAACCTTCCTTTTTGGTCTTTATTCATCTTGTGCCTATTTCTTCTTTTTCAGTTGTCAGGGCCGGTACCTTTTCTGATGGAACACCGGAGGTGTTTTGTTCGTTCCTTTTTGATTTCTTTTATTGACTCAACTGAAAGTGCCACTTGTCACCTCGTTGATGGTCCACGTGTCATGTATTTTTTCTACCAATACAGATAGTACCCCCAGTTTCTGAATGTTCTCAACTGAATGTTCGGGAAGTGGTAAGTATTTATGGCAGGATTTCTTGCTGCTTTTTCCTGATTGTCATAATACCTTCTTCAGAATCGATGAGACATATATCATGTCTATTTAATGCTCAAGACACGTGTCTCATTGTAATTGGTTCCGCAGTTTTCAGCGCCTTTTTAGGATTTTTCTGCGGTTGCATCAGTCACGATGTAACGGTTCCATGATGACAATTCATAATGATCATGATGGTTGCCTTCCCCTATAAATACCTCATCACACTCAATTTTTGAAAATCCCTTTTCTTCTTCCTTGCATTCATATCTCTAACTTCTCTCGTAGTTCTTCTTCTTTTTCTGTGTTTCCACCATTAAAGATGTCTTCTCGTTCATTAAATCCTTCTTTATCATCAGACCCTCGTAAGGTGGTGATCGTTGATGAGCTCTCTCACTTTATTGCCCTAACTAGGAGTAGGTTAGGTGAAAGACTATGTTGCTTAGGTTTGTTGTCCACTCATAGTTCTACTCCTCAAAGTAGTACTGCTAAGCCTTCTTCTTCTAAGGTTAGAACTTCCTTAACTCTTAGATCTTCCTCTAGAGGGAGAGATCATAACGAATCCATACGAGATCCTATGTTTCTAAGATTGTCCTATAAGAATTTTCTTTTGTATCAGATCGTGAAACTATGAGGAAACAGGTTTCTTCCATAACGTCTCTTAACCCCGCTGATCATTTCCCTAGCTTGATTACTTCAGGACTCCTTTCCTTGCTTCGACATTGATATTCTACACTTCAATACCACATAAGAGGGGGGAGGGTGATTTGTATGGTGTCCAATTTTTAGCGTGCACAGATTGTAGAAGGACTTGGTTCTTCTATGTTTCTTACACTACAGTTGCGGAATAATAAATACAGAAAGTAAAGAACACAAATATTTTACGTGAAAAACACCCGGCTCAAAAGGTGAAAAAATCATGACCTACTACCCAGTAGGAGTTTTTCCAATATTTCACTAAATCACTGAGCCAAAACAACGTTTACAAAACTCTTGTAAACCTAAGGATTACCTCTAACTCTTTGTGGAAACCAGCCTCAAGCTGTTGTAACAATCTTCAAGTTAACCTAACTTGAATACTATAACTCAATATCTAGTACAAATGCTTCTAGATAAAGCTGAAAGGTACAACTCAAGTTCACACACTCGAATCACACAGAAATTGCTTGCAAAATACCTTGCTATTTTGCTCTCAATTCTTACTTAACTTCAGCGTTTGTGCATCACCTGTAAAAGAGAACAAACTGATATATATAGAGTTAGTAGAATAAGAAATAACCAGAGTTCTAATGCTATACTCTTTCTTGGTGGAAGAGTTCTAGTTATCTTCAACTTTTAACTCCACCCTTATCTAGGAAAGAGTTCTCTTCGAGTAAGGAGTCCCACTCCTTATCATTTATGCAATCTTTTCGTTCAGGAGATATCAGAATAACTACTTAAGCTTATCTCCTACACGTGCATGCCTTGTGCTTGAATCTACCCGTGTCTGTGTACATTGTGTGTGGACCTAGTTCATGCGTGCGTTTCTTTGTCAATCATCAAAACAACTTACTCAGGCCAACAAATTCTCCTTTTTGATAATGACAAACTCAGTGCTTTTCATAAGCATGGAACCTGTTTCAACTCAGCTTTAATATCAACACAATGTTAGAACACTTTCCATTTTAAAGTCACAAATTATCAAGGACCAATTATAAATATCACAGTCCAAAGTAAAAGCACAACTCATCTTCCCCCTTTTGGCATCATCGAAAAGTTACATAATTATGTTAGATAACCAGATTTTAGTAGATCTTACTCATGTCCATTTAGGCTACTTCAAATACAATCATGGAGTCAAGTTTCACTTATCAATCTAAGGTTATTAGTCATCTAAGAAGCATCAACAAACAATTAAAGCAAAACCAGTTGATTATCATTGATAAGAGTCATCCACAAAGCATAGAAGGAAATAAAAGTATTGTACCATGAGCAAAAAAAAAAAAAAAAAAAAAAAAATCCCATTCGGGTCACTGGTTTTCTAACTAGGCTAGGAAGATTTCAAGGCTGGAAAGGACCATGTTCTTGGTTTCTGGCTTGAAGCTGCTTCAACATGTCAGGAAAAATGCCTTCATTCTTTTCCTTTTCCTTTGCAAGCTCAGTTCTGAGAGCACCCCTCTCAGTTTCTACTTCAGCTAACCTCTTCTTCAGCCTCTCAATCTTAGCGTCCTTAGCCCCAATCTCCTGCACCAAGGCTCTCACTTTGCTGTTCACAGGCACCTGCTTGGAAGAACCAGGTTCTTGCAGCAACATGAACTTCATAGTCACAAGCAGTCAAGGTGTTGGCCCCAAAGTGATCTTTGCTTGTGATAACTTCCTATTTCTTTAGGGAAACCTTGAAGTGAGCCAGCATAGTGGTGAGAATGAAACCATAGGTTATGAAATGAGTTTTGGTGCCAATGAGTACCCTATCAAGGATTTGGATGATAAACCCCAGCCAAGTTATCTGCCTCTCACTATCCAGTCATTCCATAAGGATCAGGTCCATGAAAGTTGCAATATACATTCTTTCTTGCCTGGGCAGAACAACCTTGTTGACATATTATAATAGCAGTTGTGGGTAAGCTTCATCTCAATTTTGTACACAGCCTTGGACTGTAACTCTAAGTCACTGTTAGCAAATTTTCTTCTAATGGCAAGGGAGATGGGTAGGTTTTCTAGGTTTGGCCATTTCAATTTCTTGTAGTCATTGTACCCTTCAGCAGGTATCCCTAAAATTTCTCCTAGTTCCTTGGCATCAAAACTCACAGTCACCCCTTTCACTACACTGGTGACCCTGCCATTCTTGATTTCACAGCTGCCATAAACTCCACAATTTTTGCTCGGGGTAGTCTTCCTTCCATTTGAAGGACCTTGTCTTTCCATCCCTGAAGTTCTAGCTTTTCCAATAGCATCACCATTCCTTTCTCCTCCAAGTCCCTGAGGAGTCTTCCATTCAAGATTGTTCTCTTCCCAAACTTCACCATTTTGTCCTGATCCTCATCAGTCTCCTCATCTTCTTCACTTTCTTCTTCTTCTACTAATTGCACTTTCCTAGATTTCCTAGCAGACTTGGTTCTTTTATACAAGACAGAAGGCTCTGTATCATCAGGCTTTGAAGGGGACTTCTTTTTGGAAGTCTTTTTTTTCTTTGCTGTTGGAGTCACAACCTCCATCTCCTCGGCCTCATCTTCATCGTGAAGGACCAAGTCCATCTCCTCAATCTCAACCGCCTCAACAGGTTCAGTCACCTTCTTCTTTCCCTTTACAACAACTTTTATTTTACTCTCTTCTAGGACTCTTTCAAGTTCAGACTCACTCTGCTTCTTCTGAATCCTTATAGCTCTTCCTCTTGTAGGAGGAGTCTCTACAAGGATAGAAGAGGCAACCTTTCTCTTCTTGTGTGCCCTAGTAGTTCCAGGGATTTTAACTCCTGAACCTTTCTTCTTCTTTGGATTGTAACTATCAGACACCCGTTTCAATAACTCTTCGAGGGGTTCATTCTCAGATGGAACAAATTCTTGGAACCTCTTCCTCAACCTAACCAGCCCCTCAACTGCACTACCATCACCAGATCCACTACCTCCTTCTTCTCCGCAACTTTCTTCCTCCTCAACAGCTTCCTCATTCATAACACCATAGCCCCTGTTTCATCAGTCAACTCAATAGGAGTAGGTGAAAATTCAACCACTCCTTCTTTTCCCTTTCCCCTTAATCACCTTGAACATACTCACTCTCTTTTTCTTTTTTCTTTTTATTTTTACCACCAATTCTTTCAGATTTAGTGGTCTCTACCCCAGCTATAGTACCCACCAGATCAAATCTGTTCTCCAAATTTGTAGCCACTTCAGTAATGACATCAGAAGCAATATTTAGACCAGATGTTACCTGTTCTGTTTCAGATGAAACCGTTTCTTCTCCCTCAGTACTAGACTTAAAATATACTTATGATTTTGGGGTTCTTCTGCTTGGCTTGCTTTCAATTGCTCATTCATTTTCTTGATTTTTTCACCTCCAGGGACTACCTTACGAGCAAGAATCTTGAACCTTCCTTTCTTAGAGGTGGGTGTGGTTGAAGGTGTGATAGAAGGTGTAGGTGATGGTTCTTTGGGTGGTGAAGAAGGATAATCAGATGGGTTAGCCATTGTTGTGTGTAGAGGAGATGTGTGTGTAGAAGAGATGAGAGAAAACAGAGAATTTTTGGCGGCTGAAAAATTAGAAGTGAAGAAATGGTTTAAGCCTAATCAATTTAAAAAATGAGAGTTTGAGTGGGTAACAGTTTCTTTTTGAAGTTCAGAAGTCTAATCACACTGGGAAAGTCAGTTTGAAATTACGTTGGACTCTTCCCTAGAATCTAGGCAATTATGGCGCGTGGGACTCCTATTTCGTGAAACTGGTTCATTTGTAACTGATTAACTTGAAGGAGATTGAGATTAAATGAGACTCTCCTTTTGATCATGATCCATATACAATTATTTCAAAATATGCGGAGTGGAGAGTACATACTATGTAATCTTGATGAACAAGGTTCGGTACTAAGAATTCTCTTGAGTAAGTCTGAGTTTTCCAAGAAAATAAAGATAGTATCATTAGAGATTAATGAGATATTTTAGCACATGGCACAAGATTATACTAGAAAAAGTATGAGACTGAGCAATATTTAATCTGATTATTTACAAAATTCACAAATTATCTAACTAATTATTGAGTTAGAACTAGTTTCTTTTAGGTGATCTTAATCATCCCCAATTATAACCTATTCATTTCAAAGTGATCTCTACTGAGAGCTTTTATAAAGATGTTAGCTATTTTCTTGTCAGTAGTAAAAAATTCTACAGTGATATTATTGTCTCTCAAAAAGTGATGCATAACATCTATGTGCTTAGTTCTTTTTTGATGAACTGGGTTCTTGGTCATACTAATTGCACTAGTGCTATCACAAAAGATGTGGATGCAACTTACATCAATTCTAAAGTCCATTAATTGATGTTTGATCCACAACAATTGAGCACAACATGAGGCATCAACCACATACTCAGCCTCAACAATAGACAAGGCCACATAATTTTGTTTTTTGGTGGCCCAAGACATGAGCCAAGAAAGTGTGCCATAGCTAAAGTGCTCTTTCTATCCACAAGAAAACCTGCATAATCAGCATCAGCATATCCCACTAAATTTAAGTTACTAACTTTTGGATACCATAGCAAAGGTCAGTGGTGCCTTTTAGGTATCTCAAGATCCTCTTGACAACAATCAAGTGAGATTCCTTTGGATTTGCCTGAAATCTAGCAGAAATGCCTAAACTAAAAATAATGTCAGGTCTACTAGCAGTGAGATATAACAAAGAGCCAATCATTCCCCTATACATCTTCTGATCAACAGATGAACTAGGTTCATCGATATCTAATTTTGGGGTTGTTTCTATAAGAGTGTCAATTTCTTTGGAGTCTTTCATTTTAAGCCTTTTAAGCAAATCTTTCATATAATTTTATTGATGGATCATAGTTCCATTTGAATTTTATTTAATTTGTAAGCATAAAAAGAAATTAAGCTCACCCATCATACTCATTTCAAACTCACTCCCCATTAGCTTAGTAAATTTTTTACTTAACTTATTTGTAGTTTCTCCAAAGATTATATCATCAACATATATCTGAACTACCAAGATATCTTTATTTCTTTCTTTTAATATCAAAGTACTGTCAATTTTACCTCTCTTGTAGCCATGCTCAAGTAAGAATTTCGACAGTCTTTCATACCATGCTCTTGGAGCTTGCTTGAGCCCATAAAGTGCCTTGTCAAGCTTGTACACGTGATCATGAAATTCCTTGCTCTCAAAGTCAGGAGATTACTTGACGAACACTTCTTCTTTTAGGTAGCCATTGAGGAAGACACTCTTGACATCCATCTGACGGAGAGTGAATTCCATTTAAGCAGCAAATGTTATAAGGATTCTAATTGCTTCCAACCTTACAATTGGAGCAAAAGTCTCATCATAGTCTATGCTCTCCTCTTGACTATAACCTTGAACCACCAATCTTGCCTTATTCCTTGTAACTGTTCCATCTTTATCAAGTTTGTTTCTAAAGACCCATTTTGTGCCAATTATTGATCTGGCTTTGGGTCTTGGTACCAGATGCCAAGCTTGACTTCTCTTAAATTAGTTGAGTTCATCTTGCATTGCATTCACCCAGTCTGCATCCTACAAAGCCTCAGAAACATATTTAGGTTCAATAAGAGATAGAAAAGCATCAAAAGCACAGAGGTTCTTCAGAGAAGATCTAGTTTTGATTTCAGAGATTGGATCAGTAATTATATTCCTAGTGGGGTGGGAACTTTGATAATTATAAGGTTTCACAACCAGTTGGTTTCCCCTAGATGTTCCTTCAATGTTCTGTTGCTGGGGAACATGTTCATGGACAGGTTTCCTCGAGGTTTGAGGATCAGTTCCTCTTTATTCAGTTCCCCTTGTCAGGTTGCCCTAGGTGGAAGGACCTGTTCCATCACCTATTCCTTCGCCTGGTGCAACTTCAGTCTGGGCTGTGGTTTCACTTGATTTTCTTACCAGCTCAATTGCTTTATTGTCCTGTTCCTGCCTCTCAGAAAGAATGTTAGTTTCATCAAAAACCACATGTACGATTTCTTCCACACACATAGTTCTTTTGTTATAAATCTTATAAGCTTTACTATGTGAAGAACATCCCAATAATACTCCCTCATCACTTATAGGATCAAACTTACCTAGGGAATCTTTTCCATTATTGTGCACCAAGTACTTGCATCCAAATGCCTTAAGGTGGGATATATTTGGATTTCTCCCTTTAAGTAACTCATAGGGAGTCTTCTCAACAAGAGGTCTAGTCATGCACCTATTTATGATGTAGCATGCAATGTTCACAGATTCTGCCCAGAAGCTATGAGGCAATTTACTAGCAAGTAGCATGGTCCTAGCCATTTCCTCTAATATCATATTCTTTCTTTCAACTACTCCATTTGGTTGTGGAGTTATAGGAGCAGAAAAATTATGATCTATGCCATGCTCATCACAAAATTCAGCAAATTTAGCATTCTCAAATTTAGTATCATGATCAGACCTAATTGATGCAAGTTGATTACATTGTTGTTTTTGAGTTTTTCTAACAAATAAAGTGAACATGTCAGATGCTTCATCTTAGATGTTAAAAACAGTGTCCCAGTAAACCTAGAGTAATCATTAATAAGCACCATAACATATCTCTTACTACCTCTACTCAGTGTTCTCGGTGGCCCACATAGATCCATATGGACCAGTTCCATCGTCCTGGTAGTGCTTACCATTTTCTTCTTTTTAAAAGAGGATCTTACTTGCTTCTCTTTTGCACAAGCCTCGCAAGATTTATCTTCCTTGAACTTAATGTTAGGCAACCCTACCACCAAGTCCTTGGAGACTAGTTTGTTGAGTTGTCTTAGACTGGCATGTCCAAGTCTCCTATGTCAAAGGAGGGGATCATTATCCAACACACTTAAGCAAGTGAGTTTATTATCTGAAAGTGTGGACATATCCACCACATATATGTTATTCGCTCTTTCTTCCTGCAAAACTATCTTGTCAGTGGTATGATTTATCACAAAGAATTTTGTAGAGGTGAATGCTACCATGTTACCTCTATCACACAGTTATGATACACTTATTAGACTATATTGCAGTCCATCTATCAAGTAGACATTCTCAATAGAGTGAGAATTAGTCTTACCTACCTTTCCGACCCCAATGATCTTACCTTTCTTTCCGTTTTCAAAGGAGACATTACCCCCTTTAAGGTCCTCAAGTGAAAGGAACTGGTTCTTGCTTCCTGTCATGTGCTTTGAGCAACCACTATCTATGTACCATATTTGGATGCTCCCCTTCACTTGGACATACAAAAAGAAATCAGAGGTTAGTCTTAGGAACTCAAACTAGTTTGGGTCCCTTTCTGTAGGCAAAAGGATGAAACAAATTCTTTTTAGCCCAACTTGGAAGCCTATTTTTCCCTAGATTTTTTTATTCCTTTAACTTGCCTTCTCTTTTGAAGTGCATTCATTATTAAAGTGATCAGTGTTACCACAGTGTGTGTAAATCTTGTTCCCAGGGAGTGTGAGGTACTTGCTTTTGGGATCCCACTAGGTGCAGAGTTTCCAAAGACAAGTCCTCTTGTATTGCTACTATGATGTTCTTGTAGCCATGAAAGTGCATCAGAGGACCTGTTCTATTTTACAATATCCAGCTCATGCTTGACCTTGTTCAGATCCTCCTTTAAGACTCTTACCAGTTCATCCCTATTATACAATTGAACATTCATTTTTCCTACATTTTCTTCTAAAGTGAGTTGTGTGTTGATAAGTGGGAATTTTGACTATTTATTAGCACTTTTTTTCGTTTGTTTTAGTCTAAAAGTATTGAATTGTATTTTCAAAAATAATGAAAAGTGCAAAATTGCAGGAATATTGGAAGCTGGACTCTCGAGACGATATCCGACTAAAAAAGGAGTAGTCTGAGCTCAAGGCAACAAAAGGGTACAGAAGCATACAAAGTGCGGTACACAGAAGAAATTGCGGTCCGCAGAATTCTATCTGCATCCGCAAACAACGAAGGAAATCCAAGCAGACTTTCTAGCAAACTGCGGACCACACAGGAATTCTGCAGCCGCAAAAGAAGAACTTGAGCTCAACTTCAGAGGGTGTGCAAATTTCCAAGTTCCAAGTCCCTCAGAATTGCGGACCGCACAAGAATTGTGCGGCCGCAGAAGAAGTGCTTTGGGGCCGCAGACATAAAAGTGCGGACTGCAGAAGACAAGGTTGTAGCCTCAATTCTAAATCTGCGGACCATAGAAATGTTGTCTTGCGACCGCAGTTCAGAATTGTGTGGCCGCAGAATTCCAGCTCCTGCAAGATGAAGAATTATGCGGATCGCACATGGAATTGTGCGGCCGCAGAACCTCCCGAAGGAAATTTTTGTCTGAAATTTCTAGCCTTGTATAAATAGACGAGTTCCATAAAATTAGGTTAACTTTTGACATCAGCAAGTCTTGTAGCCGTTTTTCTTTGCCTCTTTTGGAAGTTTTCTATATTTTATTTTAGAGTAATTTACTATAGATTTTATCATTGTAACTTTACAATATGAGTTTAATTAGTCTTTCTTCTTCTATTTCTTTAATTTCAAGCATAAGTAGCTAGATTATCACTAGGGTTGTGACCCAACCCTAGTGTGTAAACCTTATGGGTATCTAATGTAGTGCTTGTTTATGACAGGGTGTTTATTATTTAGCCTTGTTTATGCTTTAATTTATGAAATTAATGGTTGAAAATATTAGTTCATGGCTATTTGACTTAGTCTCTACTTGAGAAAGAGAGATTTAGTCTAGGAAAACTTGATTAACAAGAAATTGGGTCAACTGAGAAATTGATTAACCCAATTAAAGGGTTCAACCTAGAGATAGTAATAACCCGACTTGAGTTTTTATCAATCGTTTTGTGTGATACCAATTTGGTCTTGAGAAAGCCAACTTGGTCAAAATTACTCTCTGATCGAGAGGTATTGAGTGGGTATTTGAGAGTTGATAGTTATAATACACCTCGATAAGCAAAACAAGCATTAAGATTTTTGTCCCATTAGGCCAACACCTAGGTGTTGGTCATAGCCCTAGGCTTTTTGCAAACTTGAAAAACAAAAAAAAAAATTATCCTAGTTTTATTTCTTTACATTGCAATCTTAGTTTTAAAATAAAAATAGCAACAAAACCATTTAGTGGAAGTGCAAATTAAGATAGTTCAAATTCACGCATTAGAATATATACTCCCAACTCCCAACTCCCATCTAACTCCCTGTGGTTTCGATCCCGACTCTTCGTTGGGTTACTATAATTGCAATCGACCGTTTCATACCTTGTTTCGAGGTGTGCATAGTGCGTGATAGTCAATTTTTGCTGCCGTTTCCGGGGAGTTAAAATAAAATGGTGTTAGCTATATATTTGGGTGTGGTTTTGGAATATTTTCTTTTCCTTCCATGTTTCTAACGTGTTGGGAAATTGTAGGTTCAATCACGGAAAACAATGAGCTCTGAAATATTGCTTTAGGGGATGTGGACACATCATTGGCATGGCAATCTCGGGCTAATATCCCACAAGGTGATTCCAACGTGATTCACCTCCACAAAGAGTTGCATGACTACGGACAAGCCATAGCCAAATTGACTACCACCACGAATCAACTAGCAAAGGCTTAACTTCAAGAAGTGCAAAATCCTAGGAAAGTCAATGCCAAGGAGGGAGTAAACATGATGGTGAAAAAATGAAAAACTAAGGGTCCACAAGTGAAACAATGAGTGGACAATTTTGTGTAAGAATATAATGGGTTTGATCAAGATAATTCATACAATGACCAAGAGGAGGAGCTGCAATATGTGAATAGCTTTCAAAGGCAACGAAATAATTTCCAAGGTCCAAATCAACAACAATGGCGACCTCAAAACAATCAAGGCAATTGGAATTCTAACAACCAAGTTAATTGGAGTGGTGGAAACAATTAAGGGAATTGGCATAACAACAACAATCAAGGAAATTGGAATGGAAATAATCAAGCTAATTGGGGTGGTAACAATCAAGGTAGATGGAACAATAATCAAGGAAACCGGGGGTCGAGTTCTCAAAGGCCCTCGATGTATCAACAACCGAGCAACCCGCCTCCTTATTCTTCCTATGGTCCTAGTTCTTCCAAAATGAAATTGGGCGTATTGAGAACATGTTCAAGTAAATGATGGAGAAGAATGCCGATTCCGATGCTCAACTTGCCTCACACAACACATCGATCCACAACTTAGAAGTGCAAATAGGGCAAATCTCTCAAGCTCTAAATTCTTGTCCTAAGGGGGCACTACTAAGTGACACGGTGGTGAACCCAAAGAGTGGGAATAAAACGGGGCATGCCATGGCCGTTACTACAAAAAGTGAAAGAGGTGGTGATGCACCCACCTCAAGTCAAAGGTAACTTGTGGATGATGAGCAAGCAGTACAAGAAGAAGAGATCCCGAACAATATGGTACAAGCACATGATGAAGTGCGGATTGATATTGATGAAAATTTGGAAGATACTCAAGAGGAAGTGAACCCATCTAGGGATCACGTTATTGACATACCAGAACCGGTAGTGCAAAAGACTAAGGCACTATTGCCTAAGCCTCCTCCTCCATATCCTCAAAGGCTTGCCAAGCAAAATGGCGAGAATCAACTCCAAAAGTTCATTGACATGATGAAGAGTCTCTCGTTAATGTGCCATTAGTTGAAGCTTTGGAACAAATGCCCAGTTATGCAAATTTTATGAAGGATTTGGTGACAAAGAAGCGGTCGATGAATTTTGAAACTATCAAAGTCAGTCATCAAGTGAGTGCAATTGTGCATTCAATGGCTCCTAAATTAGAAGATCCCGGCGCTTTCACAATCCCTTGTACCATTGGAAGTGCCGAGTTTGCTAAAGCTCTTTGTGATCTTGGGGCAAGTATCAATTTGATGCCCTATTCGGTTTCAAGATTTTGGGAATTGGGCAACTAAGACCCATATCTATGAGATTACAAATGGCCGATTGTACCATGAAGAGAGTTTGGGAGTGATTGAAGATGTATCGGTTCGTGTTGACAAAATTCATTCTTTCGGTGGATTTTGTCATTCTTGATTGTGAAGTTGACTATGAGGTGTCGATTATTCTTGGAAGACCTTTCCTTGCTTCGGGGAAGGTTTTTGTTGATGTGGAAGCTGGAGAACTCACTTTTCGGGTTGGTGATGAAAAGGTGGTATTCCATGTGTACAAATCTATGCGGCAACCTAATAGCAATGAAGTGTGTTCTTTTGTGGACTTGGTGACCAATGTGATTGTCGATGATACAAGTGCCACGATCAATGTGGGTGATATGTTGGAGGCCGTCTTGCTCAACTTTGATTCTGGCAAGATGGATGGCTTCATGGAATGTGTGAATTCTTTGTAAGTAATATGGTCGTACAACTATGCACCCCAAAAACTCTCCTTGGATCTTGAAAATAGGAAAACTATTCATACAAAGACTTCAATTAAAGAGCCTCCGACCTTGGAGTTGAAACCATTGCCTCCATATCTTCGGTATGAATTTCTTGGCCCTTGTTCTACTTTACCAGTTATTCTTTCCTCTTGTTTGACTAAAGTATAGGTTGACTCCACATTGGCGGTTCTACATAAGAGGAGGAAGGCTATTGGATGGACATTGGCGGATATTCGGGGAATAAGCCCCGCATTTTGCATGCACATGATCAACTTGGAGGAAGACACCAAACCATCTATTGAACATCAAAGGAGACTCAATGAGGCTATGCAAGAAATAGTCAAAAAGGAGATTATCAAGTGGTTGGATGCCGGGGTTGTCTACCCCATTTCCGATAGTTCGTGGACTTCTCCGGTGCAATGTGTCCCAAAGAAGGCCGGCATGACGGTGGTCACCAATGATAAGAATGAGTTGATTTTCACAAGAACGGTGACCGGGTGAAGAGTGTGTATGGACTATCGCAAGCTCAAAGTCACAAGGAAGGATCATTCTCCAATTCCCTTCCTTGACCAAATGCTTGATAGGTTGGCCGGCCTTGATTTCTATTACTTTCTTGATTATTTTTGGGCTACAAACAAATCCTTATTGCTCCGGAAGGTCAAGAGAAAATAAACTTTACATGTCCCTATGGTACTTTTACATTCATGCAGATGCCATTCGATTTATGTAACGCACCGACGACTTTTCAAAGGTGTATGATAGCTATCTTCACGGACATGGTGGAGGACTACCTTGAAGTTTTCATGGATCATTTCTAGGTGGTTGGGGATTTCTTTGATGATTGATTAGCAAATTTGGATAAAGTATTGGCAAGATGTGAAGAAATGAATTTGGTGCTAAATTAGCAGAAGTGCCATTTCATGGTCGAGAAAGACATTGTCCTTGGTCACAAGATCTCTAAGAATGGCATTGAAGTCAACAAGGCAAATATTGAGGTGATTTCTAAACTTCCACCTCCAATTTCGGTTAAAGGCATGCAGAATTTCTTAGGCCACTCGGGGTTTTACCAGTGTTTCATCAAGGATTTCTCTAAAATGGTGAACCCATTGTGCAAGCTTTTAGAGAAAGATGCAAAGTTTCACTTCAATGATGATTGCATGAGAGCCTTTGAATTGTTAAATTTCAAGTTGACAACCACTCCTATTATCACCACTCCTAATTAGAGCATCCCTTTTGAGCTCATGTGCAATGCTAGTGACGCAACGGTTGGAGCTGTTTTGGGGCAATGCATCAACAAGATTTTTCATCTGGTCTACTATGGTGGTAAGACCATGAATGGTGCCCAAGTCAACTACACCGTTATGGAGAAAGTGCTCCTTGCCATTGTGTTTGCAATTGAGAAGTTCCGCCCGTACTTGATGGGTGCGAAAGTTATTGTCCACATAGATCATGCGGCACTTCGCTATCTTATGAGGAAGAAAGATTCCAAAGTCAGTTGATGAGATGGGTGCTTTTGTTGCAAGAGTTTGATATTGACATCCAATATCGAAGAGGGAGTAAAAATCAAGTGGAGAACCACTTGTCTCATTTGGAGGAGGAGGGGAGGCCGCATGATGGCCTTGAAATCTATGGCTCCTTTCCTGATGAGCAATTCTTGGCTATTTCAGTGAAGGAGGTGACATGGTTCGCGGATCTAGCAAATTTCCTTGTGTGTGGAATTATCCCGGATAAGTTCTCTTCAAACCAAATGAAGAACCTCAAACAGGATTGTCAAGATTATTATTGGGATGAGCCATACCTTTTTCGGATTTGTATGGATGAGGTAATTAGAAGATGTGTACCGAAAGAAAAGCAAAGTGATATTCTTGGGGCTTGTCATTCTTATCCATATGGTGGTCACCATAGTGGAGCAAGAACGATGGCTAAAGTGATAAGTTGCGGTTTCTGTTGGCCCACTCTTTACAAGGATGCAAGTGATTTAGTGAAAAGATGTGATGAATGTCAAAGGGCCGGCGGAATCTCGAAGAAGAATGAAATGCCTCTCACAACTATTTTAGAGATTGATATCTTTGATGTGTGGGGTATTGATTTCATGGGTCCTTTTGAGTTTTTGTGAAAACACCTACATCTTGGTCACGGTTGATTATGTGTCTAAATGGGTTGAGGCCATTGCTCTACCCAACAATGAAGCGAGAAGTGTGGTGGCGTTCTTGAAGAAGAATAATTTCACAAGGTTTGGTACTCCACGGGCTATCATAAGAGATGAGGGTCGCATTTTTGCACAAGGCTTTTGACACTTTACTTAGCAAGAATAGTGTTACTTATGAAATTACGACTCCCTATCATCCACAAGCTAGCGGTCAAGTGAAAGTCTCCAATCGGGAGATGAAGAGTATCTTGTCCAAAACAGTGAATGCTAACTAGACGGATTGGTCCAAGAAGCTCGATGATGCATTATGGGCTCGGACGACTTACAAAACACCTATCGGAATGTCTCCATACCGGTTGGGGTTCGAAAAAGCTTGTCATATCCCAGTGGAACTTGAGCACAAAGCCATGTGGGCTCTAAATAAGTTGAATCTTGATTGAGATATAGCCGCTAATTTGAGTGTTGCACATTTGAATGAACTGGATGAGTTCCTGTACCATGCTTATGCAAGTTCGTCCTTGTACAAAGAAAAGATGAAATATCTGCATGAAAAATACATTTGGAACAAAGAATTCAAGGTGGGTGACATTGTTTTATTGTTCAACTCACGGTTGAGGATGTTTCCTGGAAAGCTAAAGTCTAAAGTGGTCCCTTTGAAATTATGGGTGTGACGCCTTTTGGTGCATTGAACTTGAAGAAAAAAAACAATGAGGTATTCTGAGTCAATGGTTACCGGGTGAAACACTATTTGGGAAAAGTTGGTGATGTCTACGTTATGGCAGTGATTCATTTAAAATGATAGTAATCTGCGTCATGCCGTGACGTTAAATCAGGCACTTCTTGGGAGGCAACCCATGTTTTTTATTCTTTTCTTTTCTGCTTTTGTAGTTAGGTGTTATTTTTGTGCTAACTGGATTTGAAGTGTGTTGCAGGGATGAGTGTACTTTATAGGAATCATTCCTAGAAAATTGGTTAAGTATGGGAAGAATTGCGGACTGCAATTGTATTGTGCGGGCCGCACAATTATGGTTGCTACAGCAAAAGATGCTCTGCAGCCGCACAATTACATTGCGGACTGCACAAATTGAAAGTGAAAAATGACAACTCTCTGAAGTTGGTCTGTTAGAAAAATAGCCAATCTGTGGCCGCAAGACAAATTCTGCGGACCGCAAAACGCAAGGGCAACTGGGCCCTCAGGTAACAGAGTGCGGACCACAATTGGAATTTTGCGGTCGCACTCACGTCTCTTTCTCTTGGCAGAAACCGTTGGGTATAAATAGAGAGGCTAGGGCACTGTTCTCCTTTTCCCTCTCTGAGCTCACAAATTGCAGCAACTTGAAATTTCTTGTTAAATTATCTGCTCACAAACCTAGCAACTGTTGATCACTCATCTGTTGTACTCATTCACATCTCGTATGCTTCATCATCTTGTTAATTTCTTTTAATTTTTAGATTTTTATTGAAAATTTAGACCACTTGTCTGTTGCATCTATTTGAACAACCATGTGGGATAAATATATAGTGGGTAGACTAAAGTACTCTAAGGGTAATGGGTAAATCGATTTTCATGCTTAGATGTTTTTTCCATGTTAAAATTGTGCAAAAATTTCAAGCCCTCGTAAGAATGACCGTCTGTTCGTAATTGGTTGGAATTTGCAGCCGCACAAGAAATTGTGCGGTCCGCAGAAGTTAAAGTCAAGGGTACTTTAGTAAGGCATGGTTCTGCAGCCGCAATGAAAAATGTGCGGACCACAGAAATCCCATTGCGGCCGCAAAACAACTTAATTCCTATGATCAGAGAGTTTTCAAATTGGTGACTCTCAAGTGCGGCTGTAAGACAATTTGTGCGGACCGCAGAAAACGATTGCAGCCGCAAAATAGCTAATTCTCTGTTATCAGAGAGTTGGCATGTTGGTGGTATCTGAATTGCGGTCGCAATGAGAAATGTGCTGACCGCAATCCAATTCTGCAGCCGCAAAGGAAAATTGTACGGTCCGCAAGGCCCATTCTGCAGCCGCAGTGAAAATTCTGCGGACCGCAACTCCTTACCCTGCAAGCATATTTCTACTGTGTTTCTCACTGTATCCTCTGGTGTGTCCCTACATTCATTCTGTGTCTGAACTTGAATTGCAATTAACAATCGCTTTTGCTTGGTACAGAAAATGGTTCGAACTAGAGGGTGAGGTGACACTTCGAAAGGAAGGGGTGACCCTTCTCGGGGACGAGGGAAGAGACTCTTGCCTAGTGCCCAACAATAGGAAATCAGAAAGAAGACAATAGCCGACAAAGAGAGAGGTGTATACCTTTCGGAGACCAGTTCTTATGCCCCATCTAGAGAAGCATCAGAGGGCAACTCAACCTCTATACATGAGCGGCCGACTGTCTAGTCAAGGCCGCTAGAGAGGTATTAGCTCAGGGACGATTCATCCACATCACACAGCACTTCCGAGGGTTCGGAGAGTGCCAGTCAGGCTTCTGAGCTTTCTACTACACCTGTCCCCCAGGCACCAGAGATATCAGTTCAGGATATCCCTGATGATGGCATAGGGGGAGATGCTACTGTTACCGGCCTCGAGAGGTCAAAGAAGAAAGAGGTGTGGGAGGACCGGTTTATCAGTTTGGCTGCCTTCACCAGTTTCCGGGAATGGTGGCCAGTGAGGTCGCTCACTCTTGAGCGGCAGTCTCAGTTGAAAGATCTTGAGAGGTATAACCCTGTAGTATTGAGACAGTTTCGAGAACGCAAAGGATGGATGTGGTTTACCAAAGCATGGTGGTTGCAAAGGAATACCTTGTGTGGAAATTCTATGCCAATGTGGCACATATAAAGAAAGGGACAAAGGTGACTAAAGCGAGGAACCTCAAGGTGCTATTTGATCAGCACACATTGAACACTTACTTGGGTTTTGATGATGTCGAGCCCACAGAGTACTTAGAGAAATGTGCACTCAGGGATGCAGCTCGGCCTAGGCTACCTGAGATTTTAGCAGCTCCCGGGCTACCACCACCATGGATCATAGCAAGGGCAGGGGTTTCTATTCACAAGAGTACGCTGAGCTTTGATGCAAAGGGGTGGCAGTCCTTTGTATGCAGCCGACTAGACCCGAGCCTGAATGAGACATATCTTCCTATCCCGTGGACAGTTCTAGTAGCTTCCATCATGGCCGGGTACCCCATCAATGTGAGAGTCAAGATGTCGGCCAATATCTTTGTGGTCGCTCGGCAAGCTAACACATCCTACTCGTATCCCAACACTATTATAGAGTATCTGACAGATGCGAGGGTAGAGTTGAGAGAATTTGACACAAAGGTGCGGCCGAAGAAGCCCTTCTCATGGTACTCACTGATGGATGCACACAACCCTAAGAAAAAAGGTCAGCCATCTATCATCACAGGCCAGTTTGATGAGCCACCGGTGGTAGTTGCAGAAGCAGTTGATATTCCATCCACTTCAGCTGAGTATTCATCTAGTGCTGCAGCCATTCCTCCGCAGCCATCCTCAGTTCCCACAGCATCTCTTGCCATAGGTTCTGCCTCGGCTTTGAAACCGGTGCCCATGCCTGCTGCTCCACTCTCTGCACTGTGAGTCTCCCAGACATTGATGAGCCTCAACAACTAGATGCAGAAAGCCACTGCAAAGCTGTTTGACTTATCCAGTACTGTTGCAGCACAGTCCTCTATGCTGGCACCTTAAATGCCCCCATCAGTGGAAGACACTCTGAAGAAGCTTCTGGAAAACCAGAACACTATTATGGCTACATTGGTACAACATGGGTCAGTGATCGAAGAGCTGGTAAAAGAAGTTAAGAAAATGAGAAAGTCCCAGGCCTCCAAAAAGTCAGTGGACAAGCTTCAAAGACAGGTTACCAAGCTTGCTGCAGCCGGAGATATTCCATTTGATATGCTGATTGACCCACACCATCCAGGCCCAGATCCTACAGCACCTACAGCACCTACAGCACCAGCTAGCCAGTCTGAGGAGCCAACCCTTGCTGCTGACACTGCCGAGGCAGTGTGTCGGATGTCCACCAACCTAGTCACTCCCAGAGTTGGATGATGAGATCTAGTTGGATGAGCCTGGGGCCGGTGACATTGTTGTGGACACAGAGATGGCAAGGGAGCCATAGGGAGCTTTCTTCACTCTTACCCTTCCTTTACTCTTATTTTGTTAAGCATTAGGGACAATGCTTATTTTTATTCGGGGTTGGGGTGGGTAGGTGGGTGGAGT
>MCJB01050553.1:37267-63577 GCA_002018475.1 Nicotiana obtusifolia
CCCCCCCCAAGTGTTTGAGCATTGAAGCATGAGATCTCGGACGCTGGATCAAACTCTTATTTTTGGTCCTTTTCTTGAAAAAGGAAATACGTACGAGACTCAGAGCTAATTTTTTAGATGATGTTGCTTAACCCTTTGTCATCAGAAATGTTGTAACCTAGATCGGGAATAATTAAGTATTCCGCGTATCTATCGGTCTAAGTTCATCATTTGGTACGGGCCAGCTTTTTGCCTATTATCTAAAATGGTTAGTAAAACTTAAACGAACAAACTAAAAATTGAACTTTCATGATACCTGACAGTGGGTATTAACTCCTCTTAGAAGTAATACTTCTTCAAATGGACTGCATTGCAATGGGATGGTAACACCTTGTCGTCCATCATTTCCAACTCGTACGCTCCTTTTCCAGCAATGTCTTTAACTCTATATGGGCCTTCCCAATTTGGAATCAACTTTCCTGCGTTTGCCGCTTGTGTTTAACGGAACATTTTTTTGAGGATGAAGTCCCCAATTTTGAAATACCTCAGGTTCGCTATCCTGTTATAGTATCGTTCAATCATCTTCTTTTGAGCCGCCATCCGAATGAATGTTGCTTTGTTTCTCTCTTCCGTCAAATCCAAATTTATTCGAAGCTCTTCTTCATTTGTTGCCTCACTTGTATGTGTGTACCTCGTGCTTGGTTCGCCTATCTTAACTGGGATTAAAGCTTCCATTCCATATACAAGTGAAAATGGGGTTTCTTCGTGCTAGTTTGTGCCGTTGTTTGGTAAGTCCAAAACACACTTGGTGGTACTTCGGGACACTTGTCTTTCGATTCTTCCAATCGCTTCTTTAGGTTGTTGATGATGACCTTATTTGTTGACTCAGCTTGTCCGTTAGCCACTGGTTGGTAAGGTGCATACGTAATTTATTTTTTCTTCCAACTTTTGAAAAAGTCAGTAACTTTTGCACCTATGAATTGTGGCCCGTTATCACAAACGTTTTCCTTTGGGACTCTAAATCAACATGTTATACTCCTCAAATGAAGTCCATAACTTTATTTTCTCGCACCTATTTAAAGGCACATGCTTCTATCCATTTTGAGAAATAATTGATTAGAATTAACAAAAATCGTACCTTTCCCCTAGATTGAGGCAGCAGTCCTACGATATCCATGGCCCATTTCATGAATGGCCATGGTGATATAATTTAATGTAGAAATTCCGCCGGTCAATGCATATTATTAGCGTATCATTGGCATTTATCGCACCATGCTACAAAATTTTCTGCCATCCTCTATTTTTGGCCAATAGTATCCCACCATTATTAGTGTTTTTACCAACGATCTCCCCCGGCATGATTGCCGCAATGCCCCTCACATACCTCTCTCATTATGTATTCTGTTTGTGAAGGTCCAAGGCATCTTGCTAAAGGTCTACCAAACATCTTGCAATATAAATTCTCCCGTATCAGGGAATACTGAGCAACCTTCAACCGTAGCAATCTTGATTTCTTTTTCCTCAGGAAAATTTCATATTGCAAAAAGTTCACAAAATCGTTTCCCCAATCCTAGGTTAAATTATTGTAATTTGCCTCATTCTTGGTTTGGTTGATGGTTGAATGAAATAAGTGTACCACAACAACATTTTATGCATTTGTCGCATTAGCGACGGACGCGAGATTTGCCAATGCGTCTACTTCTTCATTTTCCTCCTTGAGTATTTGTACAGCTTTCCATGTCTGGAAATGCATAAGAAATTCCCGTAGATTTTCGAGGTACTGCTATATTCGTGTTTCTCTTGCCACCTAAGTTCCTTGCATTTGATTGACTACTAGCTATGGGTCGCTTTTGATTACGATTTGTTAAATACTAAGCTCTCTTGCGAGCTCCAAACCTGCAATCACAGCTTCATACTCTGCCTCATTATTAGTAATTGGGTAACATTTTATGGCATGTCTTATGATTTGACATGAGGGAGGAATTAAAACAATTCCCCAAAACTGCTCCTTTAACGTTTGAAGAACCATCAGTAAACAAGGTCCAAGTCACCGGATTAGCTCCGATAAATATTCGTAGCTCTTTTTCTGCTTCAGGAATTAGGCTTGAGCAAAAATCTACTACGAAATCTGCTAACACCTGAGACTTTATAGCAGTTCTAGGCTGATATATTATATCATATTCACTAAAGCTCTATATCCCATTTTAGCTAAGTTTCCTGATAATTCTTGCTTGTGCAATATATTTCTTGACTGAAAAGCAGTTGCAACAGAAATAGGATGACATTGAAAGTAAGGTCATAACTTTCTTAATGCCATAATTAAAGCTAAATCAAGTTTTTCTAAGTGAGAATACAGTGTCTCAGCATCTAGTAACGACTTACTAACATAATAGATCGGAGATTGTTTACCTTTCTCTTCACGTACCAGTACCTCGCTTACTGCCACTTCTGACACAGCAAGGTATATGAGTAATCTTTCCCCATCTTTTGGCTTTGCTAACTGGGGCGGGTTTGACAGATACTTCTTTAATTCCTTTAGAGCTTGTTGACATTCTTCCATCCTTTCAACCTGATTTTGCTTTTTCAATACGGAAAAGAACTTAAAGCATTTTTTTGATGATTTGGACATTAACCTTCCTAGAGCCGCTACCCTGCCTGTTAATCTCTGTACTTCTTTCTTGCTCGTGAGTACATCAAGTATTTCTTCAATAGCTTTGATGTGCGCGGGATTTAATTCAATACCTCTGTTAGAAACAAGAAAGACCAAAAATATAATTGAAGCCACACCAAAAATGCACTTTTCTAGATTCAACTTCATGTTGCATTTGTGGAGAATTTCAAAGGTTTCAGCCAAATGTTGAAAATGGTCCCTTACTTGTGTTGATTTGACCAACATATAATCTATGTAGACTTCCATAGTGTTTCCCAAGTGCTTTTGAAAAATTTTGGTCACCAATCTTTGATACGTTGCTCCAGCATTTCTCAAGCCAAATGGCATGACTTTATAGCAATAAGTCTCCCTGTCTGTGATAAATGAGGTTTTTTCCTCATCTAGAGGGTCCATTTTTATCTGATTATAACCAGAATAAGCATCTAAAAAACTTAAAAGCTCATGATCTGTGGTATAATCAATTAACTGGTCTGTGTGTGGTAGAAAATGATTCTTTAGGACAAGCCTTACTTAAATCGGTATAATCTACACAGACTCGCCGCTTTTTATTCTTTTTTTGGAACCACAACAGTATTAGCTCGCCAATCAGGGTACTTTACCTCTCGTATTGAACTGATTTTAGAAGTTTTTGTACCTCATCTTGGATTATTTGATTTTTAAATGCCCCTTGCTTCCTTTTCTTATGTTTGACAGGTGAATGTAATGAATCCTCATTCAGCTTATGGGTCATCATCTCCGGTGGTATACCTGTCATATCTGAATGCGACCAAGCAAAGAAGTCTATGTTAGCACGTAAAAATTCAACAAATTTACCTTTCATTTTTGGGCTTAAGTTTGCTTCAATGTAAACTTTTCTGTCTGGCCAGTGGACAAATAATATTACAGCTTCGAGCTCCTCCGTGATTGTTTTGATGTTCTCATTTTCCTCTGGTTCTTGAATCATATCAGGTCTTGAATCCACATTAGTTTGACCTTGCAGGCTTTCAGTTGAGGTATGAATAAAAGTGTCCCAACTGAATTCTTTAACTGCTATTTCGCATAAACATCATTAGATGTTGCATTTGCAATCACCACTGAATTAGTATATCGTAATGCCTGTTGATCTCCCCGGATTAGTCAGATCCCCCACTGTGATGGGGATTTGATGACTTGATGCAACATGAATGGGACAATATCCATATCATGAATCCATGGCCCACCCAAGATTATATTATAGGCCATGTCCGCGTCTATTACCTGGAACTTTGTGTCTTTTATGACACCTTCTGCAAATGTAGCTAATGCAAGTTCCCATTTCGTAACGACGCTTGAATTATCGAACCCATATAATGATCGTTCTTTTGGTATGATTCTATCATTTGCTTGCATTTTATTTACTACTCTCAATAAAATAATGTTCACTGAGCTACCTAGGTTAATCAAAACTCGTTTAACATTAGTGTCATGTACTAGTAAAGATATTACCACTGCATCGTTGTGAGGAATCATCAAGCCATCCGCGTGTTTGTCATCAAACACTATGATGTCTCCTTCTAAGACTTGGCAAACTCGTTTCCCGTGAGTAACGATGACTTTTGATGTCTTTTCCGCAGCCGTGTATGTTACCCCATTAACTTCTTCTCCCCCGGTTATGACGTTTACCGTTCTCTTTGGAGATGGTAGCTTTGGTGGTTCTTGATTTTTTTTCATATATGATTGTTTCCCTTTCTCACTGAATAGATAAGTAGGTTAGCCTTGCTTCAGTAGATAGTCAAATTCCCCTTGCAAAATCCTGCAATTTGCTATTCTATAGCCATGATCATTGTGAAACTCGCACCAGAACAATGGGTTCCTTTTGTTTGGATCCGATCTCATCTCTTTTGGACATCGTACCTTGTCTCTCATTACTCTTAGAACAGCCACCAATTCAGAAGTACTGACGTTAAAACTCTAATCTCATATTCTTGCTTGAGTGCTGGAATCGTTGCTTCGGGTGTCCGGTTCCTTTTTGAATCGGGAAGAAGAACTCGTCTCCTTTTGCCTTGATCTTGAATCAAAATGTGCATTCTCTTGTTTAGACTGGGAATCTCGCCCCGCAGGTCCCATGTAAGGATCGTATCTGTTCTTACCATACCTTTTCTCTGATTCCGAGCGTCTAGATCGTGGCTTTCATCTGCCCTTGACTGAGTAACCGTATCTTCTTCTATCCGCAGCTTCATACTGTATCGATTGTACACATCATTTCAAGTAGTTGCAGGAAACTCCCGCAAACTTTCTTTCAACCTCCTTATGGCTTCTGAACTTTTCTCATTCAAATTGCTTGCAAATGCCATAGCCGCCTAATTGTCAGGTACTCGTGGCAGCATCATTCTCTCACGTTGGAATCTATCTATGAACTCTCTGAGCAATTCTGTACTTTCTTGTTTAACTTTGAAGATATCCTCTATCCTTTTTTCAACTTCTTGAGCCCCCGAATGTGATTTTATAAATGAATCTGCAAGCTCAGCAAAAGAATCAATAGAGTTTTCCGTTAAGACTGACTACTATGTTAACGCCCCTTTTGTGAGAGTTTCGCCAAACTTCTTGACCAAGACTGATTCAATCTTCTGCTTAGTTCAATCATTTCCTTTTACGCCTGTGGTGAATGCAGTAATGTGATCCGGTGGGTCAGATGTCCCATTATATTTTGGGATATCATGTATTTTTTAAACTTTTTAAGAATTGACAAAGGTGTTGCACTTGGTTTCCAAGGATGTAGTGAATATTTGTCAATATCCACACCCTTGATTACAGGAAGCACGCAAGGTATTTGTTCTATGCGCTCATTTTGCTCCTTCAGTTGTTTCTACAAAGTTAGTAATAAACTTAATAATTAGAATTATTCGGTGTACCTGATCCTCCATTGCGGGATTCGTTTGGCATTTCTCCGCTTCCAGAATTATCAAGTCATGAACGCGGATTTTCCAAGGTGGTATTAATTAATGGTGGAGTTTGTGCTGCGTTGGGCAATCTACTGGCAAAAGCTCGTAGTGCTTCATTCATGTTGTGCAATCAACTGCTTCAAAGCATCCCGCTCGATGGTTTGGTCACCCCCTGTTGCCCATCAATACGTGAAGCAGACCTTTTAGGTGAACTTTCTCGTGAATGCTGAGGAGTAGCTATGAGTGTGTGATGTGGTGGGTTCCACCTTGTAAATTCAGCTGGTTATTTTCGTTAGTAGTAGACATGTTTTGTTGCTAAAAAATGAGATTTGAAAAGTGAACACATTATCTGATTCCCAGTAACGAAACAAATTTGTTTAACCCGAAAATAAATTTCTCGGTCAAAGCTAATATTAGGAAAAAATCGAGTTACTGATAACCAAAATTACTTCACTTTCTTGGTAATTCAAAGAATAGAAAAAATAAAGGAAATAATAGATAAGGAAAGAAAGCTTAATGTAGATCGCTAATCTCTCCCAGAATTGCGGTTTGAGCACTTTGAATAAAGCAAAAGACTAATTGCATATATTGATAAAAAATTCAGATACCTTTACAAATGAGGACTGGGTCTTATATAAGGATACATAATTATAGTGATTTTCCTACATAATTCTGGCTAGTTAATGACATTAATTGCCTAGATTGCCCCTTACTATATATAATTATAATGGTTACAATAATAACTTAAGAATTCCCGTAATCAAGATCAATGTCGATTTTCCATCCTTATTTATAACAGGTTCATGAACCGTCCCCTTTTATGGTCTTCATTCATCTCGTGCCTATTTCTTCTTTTTCAGCTGTCAAGGCCGACATCTTTTCTGATGGAACACCGAGGGTTTTTCATTCGTGCCTTTTTGGTTTATTTTATCGACTCAACTGAAATTGCCACTTATCACCTAGCTGATGGTCCACGTGTCATGTTTTTTTTCACCAATACAATTGTCTTCTCAGATTTATTTGTAAAGCTTTGTCTTGAAAAGATAAAAACAGCATTTATTAAAATAAACAAACAAAAAGAAGTTTTTAGAAATAATTTGCACAAGAATGACTTTCAATAAATTTTTTACAGCACATTTGAGCATTTCAAGCCCATTAGAGCTTTTGGAAACCTCTAACTTTATATCTGAATTTTTCTAAATGTAGGTACTTTATTGTAATGAACATTTGATCTTTGAAAAATCATCTAAGACAATTAATAACTAGAATTTGCCACCACTGTTGTTCAAGATGAAAAATAAATTAGATTATCTATGAATCGATTGAGCCTTTTGTTAAACCCCATCAAATAAAATTATTATTGAATGTTCAAAATTTTGAACCTTAATATCATTTTTGTTCATCAGAACCTCATAATCCAAACAAAAAGAAATTGCATATTTTATCATTACAGACTCTATATTGCCATGGTACACAAATAAGTTTTGCAATCCGTTTCTTCTTCCTAGCATCATGGTAATAGTATCAAAGGATGACAATCTATGCATAGTGTATGACAGGAACAATTTTGATGGCTATGAAGTTTCAAAAGAATATTTCAAAACAAGAAAAAGAAGAAAAAGAGAAAAAAAGTACGAAAATATATAAGTGTGCGTGAGTGATACTTGTAATAAAAAGGATTTGTATTAATTGGAACCGTCATGATGCTCTTGTACAACGTTATCCAGTTTATAAAAACAAGCAGGGAGAAGTTGAAGTCTCTTTAGAAATATTCTTGTATCCGGCAAGCCCTTAATCTAACATTATAAGCCAATAAGCCAATGAAAATTCTAAAAGATCCTAATACTAGCATTCATTAATATCAGTGAAGATTGACAAGACAAACAAACTTATGATTTAGTAAATAATTCAATTTTTGTAACGATCCGACCGGTCGTTTTAAGCAATTGCACTTTGCTCGGTAGTTTGAGGGCATGAGTAACTTCGTAGGATGTATTATGACTTGTGTGAATCGTCGATTTTGGTTTTTCAGGTTATTCGGAATTGATTTGGAAGACGGAATTTCATGTTGAAGCTTTAAGTTGGAAGAGTTGAGCAAGTTTGACTTTTGTGAATTTGACCTTGGAACAGAGTTTTGATGGTTCCGTTAGGTCTGGATGGTGATTTTGGACTCGGGCGTATGCCCGCATTTACATTTGGATGTTCCTAGAAGGTTTCAGCACTAATTGGCGAAAGTTAGAAATTTGAAGGTTTGAAAAGTTCATAAGTTTGACCAAGAGTTGATTTTGATGATATCGGATTTGGATTGTGATTCTAGGAATTGGAATAGCTTCACTATGTCATTTGGGGCTTGTGTGCAAAATTTGAGTTCATTCCAGGTTGATTTGATATGTTTCAGCGTGAGTTTTGGAAGTTGAAAGTATAACTTAATTCGATTTGAGGTGCGATTTGACGTTTCGATGATGTTATGCATGATTTGGGGCCTCGAGTAAGTCCGTACTGTGTTATGGGACTTGTTGGTATATTTCGATGGGGTTCTGATGGGCTCGGATGAGTTTCGGATGAGGTCCTGATTAATTGTCACATGTTGCAATTGGCTGAGGCTGCTGGGTTCTGATGTGACCGCACCTGCGGAGCCGCAAAAGCGGCAGTGGCATCGCAGAAGTGGAGACTGTGCTAGGGCACGAGTCCGCAAATGCAGAGTTTTCTTCACATCTGCGAAGGCGTAGATGCGGTGCATGAGGACGCAAAAGCGAGAGGCAGTGCAGTTGCGTGAAGTTTATTCGCACCTGCGTTTGCGCAGAAGCAGAGACTTTCCGCAGGTGCGATGGGATGGTTGGCAGTGCTCTTCCACAGGAGCGAGATTTTTGGACGCGCGTGCGAGTCCGCAGAAGCGGAGATTTGTTTGCAAATGCGATAACCGCTGGGCAGAACCTATAATTCGAGATCTTTGGTTTCTTTCTTCATTTCGAATTTTGGAGCTCGGTTTGGGCGACCTTGGAGAGGAATTTCACCACGTGAATTAGGGTAAACATTCTTGACTCACTTCTGATTATATTTCATGAACCTATCCTTGTTTTTGGCATTTGGTTGATGATTTCAAAAGAGAAATTGAAAGTTTTTGCCTAAAGTTTCATAGAGTAAATTTTTGAGTTTTGAACGTCAATTCGGAGTCGGATTTGAGTGAAACTAGTATGGTTGGATTCGTAATTGAATAGGTTGTAAGATTTTGTGAATTTCATCGGCTTCTGAGGTGCGAGTCTGGATTTGACTTTTTGGTTGACTTCGGGATTTGGATTAGGAATTCTATCTTTGTCATTTGGAATTATTTTCTCAGGCATTATTTGATGTATTTGAGTTGCTTTTGGTTAGTTTTGAGCTGTTCGAAAGTTGATGCGCGTGGAATAACTAGAGTATTGATAGGCTTGCTCGGCATTGAATTCGGCTTGTTTGAGGTAAGAATCTTATCTAAATTTAGTTGAGATACTAGTTGCCTGAATTATTTGTGATAGCTACACGTTATGGGTGCGCATATGTGTGGGGTTGGAGCCCATGTGCGAGCACCGAGGTATTTATCCATGCTCGGGATAGTGCTTAGGCTATGATACGCCTAGAGTCAACTGTTAAGCTTTAAGCTACAATGTATTTCATATTTGTATCATTGTTGTGAACTATTTGAGCCATATTTGAGGTTATGAAGAGGCTAAATCCCTGGATAAAACTTGGTAATTGCTAGTTCTATGATAAATTTCCGATTTGAGCTACGATAGCTAACATTGTACATGCCTACATTTTGGCATGTAATTACACCAGTCTAGGAGTATGAAATCTGATATTTTATCTATCATATACATGTATTCTTGTATACTTGCTTCTGTGCGATATGGTTTGGACTGTTGTGCCCGTGACCACGCCGGGCGGATTGATACTATAGCACGTGACTTGTCCGTGCGGATCCATATTGATACTATAGCATGTGAGTTATCCGTGCGGATCCAGATATTGATATTATAGCACGTGAGTTGCCCGTGTAGCATAGAAGTTGTCCGTGCAGATCCAGATATTGATACTATAGCACGTGAGTTGTTTGTCACGATCCAGATATTAATACTATAGCACGTGAGTTGTCCATGCAGATTCAGATATTTAGTACTATAGCATGTGAGTTGTCCGTGCGATTGATATTGATGTGAGCTATGGGAGAGTTGGGTACGTTTCATGATTTCATACTTATTTGTATCATTAAATTAGTGAAGTGAATGGAAGAAAATGAGAAATTTTGTAAACAAAAGAAAAAAAAAGAAAAAAGAAACCCTTTCAAAATGTAAAATAAGAATTTGAGGAGTGATTCGATGTCAGAAGTCTTTCATTTTTGCTTGCAAATCCCTTAACTGATTACCTGATTTACTTGCATATCTTCCTTATATGCCAGATTGTTGACTGAGCAGATCACTTTAAGACCTAGGATTGTGAGAATCAAAAATGATTTTACATGAGATTGTTCCTGATTTGATCATATACCTATTCTATACTTGTCGGAAATATTGAACTGCACAGGTGTTAGTGGGTATCATATATAGTTCTTGATTCTTTTATCTCGCCGAGGTTAGTTAGGATTCTTATTGGGTGCATGTAGCCGGTTGTACTCATACTACACTTTTGCACCTTGTATACAGATACTTGTGTTGATGCTGCTGTGTACGGCGATGGCTAACATTGAAGATGTACCTACATTCGAGTTGTGGCTATCACTTGTTCTTGGTAGCATTAGATTCGGATTTTGTTCATTTACATTTCAAACAGATGTTGTAATTATTTCAATTCAGTGTTATAAAAATCTAAGTCGTAGTGGCTCATGACTTGTATTACCAGTCCTTGGGAACTCCTTGTATAAAAGTTTAGTTTTATTATCATTATTTCTCTCAGTAAACCTTATGAATTAGATTATTGTTAAATTGGCTTACCTAGCGGGTGGAGTTAAGTGTCATCATGACTAATTGGATTTTGAATCGTGATAATTTTAATATTTTTATTTTTGTGAAAATCAAAGAGTTCTATGAATAACATTTGTAGAGTAAAAATGGAGGCATAAACATAACAAATTCCTAAAAGTTTCAAAAGAATTTGAAATTTCAGGTGGAGCCATTAGTTTTTGAAAAGTTATAAATGTGTAATTATGTAGAGTCCTTCGAATTCAATCCTCGAGAATGAGCAAAAGTTTAGTTTGAAATTACTTTAGTTTCAGCTTTTAATAAGAATGGAAAAATTATTCTTCTTCAATATTTTTTTCTAATTTTTTACCTAACGAATAGAATATTTCCGTTGTCAGTACTATATTAATACGGAGTAATTTTCTTATGTTAGGAAAATGATGGATCTTGGTAATTCTATTTTTCTATATGTTTACCCTAAAAAACGGATAAAAATTAAATTTATATGTGGTTTAAGGATGCATGGATTAATTTAATACAAATGATATATTGCATTAGATTAAACAGATAAAGGACGTAATAAATTATGAAACCAATTAAGGGGAATGATCCCGGACTTAGTAACAACTTTTATGAAATGCCTACCTTCGATCCCGGGCTCACGATAATGAAGAACTGATGAACAAAAGTAAGAACTTTGAATAACGAGAAAATAAGAGTATATTGCCTTGATATACATGTTACAACGATGACTAATAAATAGTCAGACTCCCCTTTATATAGTAGGGAAATTTTACCTTAAGTATAATTTTAAAAGAGGTAAAAATCTTCCATTTTACTAATCACTGATTTTCTACCGATACGTGCCGAGATTCACGCCGTAACATCTGGCTGGGCACGAATATCACGATCTTTTGTTTGCCGTGCTTGATTATCCGGTAATGCTTTTCGAAGTTTTGGGGTTCGAATCGGACCTGGGGGACGTGACCCCATTCTTCAGAGGGCAGGTGTATTGCCCGGACCCCGACTCGAGAGGTTTCTTGCCCCGATTTCGATTCCTTACAGTTACATTTCTGCTCCGTTTACTTTATCGGAAACTGAGGCGTCCAAAGGGTTCGATTTCACCCATATACACTATAATAGTGGATTTTATTTTCAATTTCATACTTGATGTGATACTTTTTATTTTTAACTTTTATTTGCTTTAACAGTTAGATATTATTTTATCCGGTTAAATTTATCTATCTTATATTACAAAGTAATGTTTACCTAATTTTGTAATCGAGCGCAGCGGAAGAGTAATACACTTTATCGTGGTATTGATAGGTATTAATATTTATTTAGTCACTTATATCGATTCTATGCTATAATAATGTACACTAATTTGTATCCGAAAGAGAGAATGAAGTAATACTCAATTGTAACAAATATGGTAACCCAATGGAACTTATTGAAAGAGGAGCATGTTTCAGTTCAAGCATTTTTTAATATTACTATTTTGACAATTAATCGTATAATCGAGAGGAAAGTAATTAATTTATTCAATTTAAGTAACCATATATAAATGTAATCGCGATAGACATATATACACATTTGTAATAAATATAAATTTGAAGGATAAATGAATCTACTTTACAATCAGGATACAAATAATTTTATTATATTTGTAAAAAACTAAAATATTTTATCTGTTGTTCTGTTTATGCATGTTAACTTACTATTCTACCTTTTTTATTCTCTTAGTTAATAACTAAAATAAGGACCGTATGTAAAATAGATAACCTATAAGATCAATATCTTTTTATATTATTAATTGACAAATTACGAATTGAAATTCCATATCCGCAGTGACTCGTCATCAAAGAAGGATTTTTCTTGGCCCACGAGCCTAAAATAAACGGCAGTTCCAAAAAGAAGTTCCTATTCCAGCTTGATAAAGTAAAGTCCTAGTGTCAGTTGTAAGATCTCGATAAAATCCACCTTTCGAATAAGAAGTGATTCAATCTTATTATTAGAATATGAATATATTATTTTTCAAGAAAAAATAGCCATCACCAGTGAAAGTTGAAACATGAATATTCTGTTCATTTGAGTAATCGTCTTACTCCTTGAAAAGGGTTGTCCAAAAAACAATAAGAACATTGTACAGTTTAGTATGGCAAATCCTCATGGAGTAGTATATATATACCTCTGGTCGGTCCACCCTGACATGACACTACTACTAGTTGAGAAATGAAATAATCTTTACTCTGATTGTGTGTGTATATATATATATATATAACTATATATTTGTTGGTTATAAAAAGTTGTAACTTAGTAGCAATATACTTTTAGAGTAGTTGACTATGACCTGCGAGACTTGGCGACATGTTATCCACAAAACACTTCCACTTCCATACAATCTTTCTTTCTGATAACAGCACAGTTAAACCAAATACCAACCACTGATTCCCCTCTTCTTCTTTGACAAAGAAAACACAGCACAGAAAAAAGAAAAGATATAGTAACAACAAAACTCAAGAAAATGTCAGTAGCATCATCATCTACTTTCCCCTGCATTAAACTTCAAAACCCATCTTCTTCTTCTACTTGTACTTCTTCTTACACTTTCAGATTCTCTACGAACAACCCCACCATACTTACCATAAGGAGTTCTCAAGCTGATGGCCCATTAAGAAGACCAGTAGCTTCTTCACCACCTACCCCTGTAAAGCCTATCCCACCATCTTCAAGTACTAATGCTCCTCCTCCTAAGCCTGTGGCAGTGGCAACTGTTGAGGATAAAAATGTAATTACATTGGAATTTCAGAGGCAAAAGGCTAAGGCACTTCAAGAATACTTCAAACAGAAGAAACTTGAAGAAGCTAATCAAGGTCCCTTCTTTGGTTTTATTGCCAAGAATGAAATTTCCAATGGCAGGTAATTAAAGAAATTTAAGAATTACTAAGTTTTATTATAACTGTCTTTCTATTGCTGCAAAATTGGGGTTTGAATGTGTCAATCTTTTGGGCATTCTATTTAGTTTTGGTTTTGTTTTCTGATTTAGTCTTAAGTTAATGTGTCATTTGTGTTTTTAAAAATGAAAATAAAAAAGCGACAAGTGAGAAATGAATTGCACAATTCATGACATTAGAAAATACCAAACATATAGTATGAATTTAATACTATAATGATACGCCATCTTTACTCTCAAGTCTCCAACATTGCCGAGAAGAGGAAACAGAGGTGGAACCACGATTTTAATCTTTCTGGATTTTGGGACCACGATTTCAAGTGTTAATGACTGGGTTCTAGATTTAACCTTTGTATATATTTCATAAATTCTGCAATTCAATTAAATAAGTTCAGCATCTAATATACAATAATGCTTATTTAAATCCAACTCCATCAAGTTGAGTTTCAGAGAACCAACCTCTTTTCATCATGAATCACTTTGCGCTTCATTGTTTGAAGCGCACACTTCTATGAAGCGCATGGCTTCACCTATGGAGTAACCTCTCACTTCGTATTGCTTCATCGTCTTTAACTACACTGGTTTCAAAAGTCCACCTGTGGTGTAAATATTGACTTACAAGAATAACATAGCTCTGTTAGACACCTTCTTTGGCATGTGAAAGCATAAAAATTAGACATTGGAACTGGAATTTGAGCTAAGTTTAAGCATTATATGCTGGCACTTTTGTAGTTCTTGATCAATTAAAGGTGTTCTTCTTTATCGAAAACGCACCGCGCCTCCCTCCCCATAAATTGCTGCTGAAAGTTAAAATTGAAATGGAAATGTCTATTTTCCTGAATCCCTGCAATATCTTACTATGTATAGCGGCCAAAAACTTAAAATCGTTACCTCTGATCTGTTGACTAAGCAGAACGATGAGTATATTCGATTTTGTAATAATGCTTTGGTATAGAGACTCCCCACTGGTTTTAGAATACTTATTTGTCTTTATCCATTACAAGATAAATAGTATATATTGCATCAATTAAGAAACTAACACTGTTCCATCGTCACTGTTGCAACGATTATTTCTGCATAATTTTGCAAACAACTTGTGTCTGGAATTTGATTAGTTCTTGCTTTGAACGAGTGTTGGATTCTTTGTCGTTGACATAGTAAGTTCTAACTTATGGTCATAATCTTGAATATTGATTGAACAGATGGGCAATGTTTGGTTTTGCTGTCGGGATGTTAACAGAGTATGCAACCGGATCTGACTTTGTCGAACAAGTTAAGATCCTTCTCTCGAATTTTGGAATAGTAGACCTGGAGTGAGATTCTGCTGGATGTATTATGAGATCTATAGATTCTCTCCTCTGTAATTCAAATGTTAAAATCCAATTGTTTCTTGTAAGTTATCTGTCCGATTTTTTAAGTTTATCTGTTTAAAGCCACTTGATTTGAGTACACTGTATCTTACAACTCCTTTTACTTTTCATGAATATAGAAAGTATGTAAGTTTTGTCTAACACATCATTTTCTCTCATTGTCACCTTTTTTCATCTCCTTCTTCAGTTTGAAAAAGACACTTATTGATATGTCACGTCTTGCCACAATGGTTACATACAAGATTCTTATACTGGATCACGACTTGCTTCTGCTTTTATCTCTATCTTTTCGACATTTGAAAGATTCATCGTCTGCTTTAGCAGGAACTGCTTGTTATTGTTTGATTTTGAAGTATATAATATCTAAAATTACCGTTGTATATATAGCTACGAACTTGCCAGTGCTCAAATTGTCAAATATCCTCAACAAACATGATCCATTCAGACAAATGCATCCTCTTATGATAATTAATTTCGTTATTCAAACACACCACTTTGCTTGTGTTTGTCTCAACTATCATATTTTAGAAAATTATATATTTTATTGAGAGAATACTAATTAATTAGTATTTCATTTGAATTTTATGTTTAATAATTTTTAAATAAAGATACAGATGTTAAAAATCAAACAGTTTTAATCATTTAGTATTCAGATCTTAATATTATTCATACGTGTATTTAGATTTAGATGTCTTAATATTAATACACATCTTGATATTGAGATATGTATTCAGATTCAGACGTCTTAATATTTTAATATTAAAAAAAAAAAAAAAACAAATGAGACCAGTTTGCTTTCCCAAGGTGAAGCGCGCCCGGGGGTAAAACTCAATACGGCATTGATCCATATATTTCTTAAGATATAGACACTACTTAAGATGTCAAGCAACTGGGAATGCACTAGTACGTACAGTATGAACTTAGCGTAGATCCAAAACAAATATGAAATGCAACCTCGTCTGAATCAAATGTCTTTTTGTGATAATCTAGAGCACTTGGCATTGCTACATGTTGCAGCATTGTGTGAACAGATCTTCCTCAAGAAGACTTTATGATGAATCAACTCTCAAATCTGGCAAACAGAAGGAAAAAGGCTTTTATAAGCCTGAGAATAAAGGACCACCAATTATATTACTCCCTCCGATTCATTTTACGTAACGTTGTTTGGAGAACAAGAGTTAAGTTGATTAATTTTTCATATGAACTCGGATATAAAAATTTCAAACGAAAATTATATCCTTAAAATTTATATATTATACATCTGTCAAATTATTTCAAATTTAAATCATTGGCTGAACCACTTTTTAAGTTAATTCTTCTTTCAAAAAACTGCCAAACAGCACGTGAGACTACTTGATTGAAAGAGCCCACACGTGAAGGATGATCTGCCGCTTCTTGGGTTTATCAAACCTTTTAAGTACTGCAAATTGGTCTTCCGTATTATATTAATTTACGCATTGTATTAAATGATATATATTTGAGAAAGAATTATTGAAGTAATTGCTGAAATTATGTAGATAACTAAGAAAACATTACAATTTGAATTAAGTTACTAAAACTATATAGGAATGAAAATGTATAAAATATTTTAGTAGATCATTTCACAGTGAATAAAGTATCATAAAGAGTAGAGAGAGTACTAAACGAATACTATATTCTTTGATGGATATTGTGCTAGCTCTTTACACAATAAAGTTTGAAGCTACCTTGAAATGATTCCTTATATCCACCCAATTCGATGTGCTTTTTCAAATATCCTAAATCATTACTTTCTTGGAATATCAAATATATTACTAGAAGATGTCTTCCGTGTGAAAACGGGAAAAGTGCACCACTTTAGCATTTTCTTTTGATCATCTAGATTAAAGGTCAACGTATTTAATTTTTGTGTGAATTGAAATAGTTGTTTCTTATTTTTTATAACAAAATTTACATAATTACAACAATTATAGTTTTTATATCTAAGAGTATTTTGAAATTATTTTTAAAAAAAGGACTACGACAACCCCAACAATCATTATTCCTCAATACTTTCTTTGACTCTATACATTCTCGCAGTACATCTTTCTATCCATTTAAGCAATCTCATTTCAATATTATAAATCACTAATTTCTATAGCACTGAAAGCTATCTGCATTTTCAATTAGCATATAAATCTTTGACGACACTAAAAAACTGCTAGCGAATAAGAAAGTACAGTACTGAAAGTGTACATGACTAAAACCTAACTAATCTCAATTAATGGGCATCACTTACATATATATATATATATATATATATATATATATATATATATATATATATATATATATATATATATTTAGACAACTTCTTGCACAGCCTCATTGAGTCTCTTTGGATATTCAATAAATAGTTTGGCTCCATCCTCCAACTTGATCTTATGCATGCAAAAAGGGGGCTTATCCCGCAAATATGCTCCAAGGTCCACCCAATAACCTTCTTCCCTTTTTGTAGCACCGCTAATGTAGAATCTACTTGCCCGTTAGTCAAACAAGAGGAAAGAATAAACGGTAAAGTAGAACAAGGACCAAGAAATTCATACCGAAGATGTGGATGCAATGACTTCAACTCCAAGGTAGGAGGCTCTTCAATAAAAGGCTTTGTAGGAGGAGTTGTCCTATTTTCAAGATCCAAGGACAACTTCCGGGGTGCATAGTTGTACGACCCCATTTCTTGCAAAGGGTTCACACATTTCATGAAGCCATCCATCTCGTCATCATCAAAATTGAGCAAGACGGCCTCCAATATATCACCAACATTGATTGTAGCACTTGTTTCATCAACAGTAACATCGGTCACCAACTCCACAAAAGAACACACGTCATTGCTATTTGGTTGCCGCGTGGACTTACATACATGGAATACCACCTTTTTATCACCAACCCGGAAAGTGAGTTCTCCGGCTTCAACATCACAAAGAGCCTTACCCATAGCAAGAAAAGGTCTCCCAAGATTAATGGGCACTTCATAATCAACCTCACAATCTAGAATGACAAAATTCGCTGGAAGAATGAACTTATCAACACGAACCAAAACATCTTCAATCACTTCCAAGGGACTCTTCATGGTATGATCAGCCATTTGCAATCTCATAGAGGTAGGAGATTATCAAGTGGTTAGATGCTGGAGTTGTCTACCCCATCTTTAATAGTTCATGGACTTTTTTGGTTCAGTGTGTCCCAAAGAAGAGGGGCATATGACGGTGGTCACTAATGACAAGAATGACTTGATTCCTACTAGAACGGTAACTAGTTGGAGGGTGTGTATGGATTATCGTAAGCTCAACAAAGTCACAAGGAAGGATCACTTTCCACTTGCTTTCTTAGATCAAATGCTCGATAGATTGGCCGGCCGTGCTTTCTGTTTCTTTCTTGATGGGCACTCAGGCTACAACCAAATTCTCATTGCTCCGGAAGATCAAGAGAAAACAACCTTTACATGTCCATGTGGTACTTTTGCTTTCAAGCAGATGCCATTTGGTTTGTGCAATGTACCGGCGACTTTTCAAATGTGTATGATGGCCATTTTCACCGACATGGTGGAGGACTACCTTGAAGTTTTCATGGATGACTTCTCGGTGGCTGGAGATTCTTTTGATGACTGTCTTGCAAATTTGGAAAAAGTATTGGTTAGATGTGAAGAAACAAATTTGGTGCTCAATTGGGAGAAATGCCATTTCATGATCGGGGAAGGTATTGTCCCTGGCCATAAAATCTCAAGGAATGGAATTGAAGTTAACAAGGCAAAGATTGATGTGATTTCTAAGCTTCCACACCCTGCTTCGGTGAAGGGTGTGCGGAGTTTCCTAGGCCATGTGGGTTTTTTACCGGCGCTTCACCAAAGATTTCTCTAAGGTGGTGAACCATTGTGCAAGCTTCTTGAGAAGGATGCTAAGTTTAATTTGAATAGGGCTGTATTGTGGGTCGGGCCTAGCCCGGGCCCGCGGGCCAAACGGGCCGGTTCAAACGGGCTGGTCTCTAGTGGTGCAAAAGCCTATAGCGGGCCGGTCCGGACCAAATAGCCCGTGAGCCCGGGACCGGCAGGCGCGCCTGGGATGGTTCAACTAGGCCTAACGGGCCCAACGACTATTTTTAAAAAAAAAAAATTTAAAAAAAAAAGCCAACGGTCAAATTTTTAAAATCTAGCCGTTGGCCTTTAATTTTCAGCCGTTTGGAGTTTAAAAAATAGCCATTTGGCTCCCAAACTTTGTTTTAACCCCAAACTTTTTATAAATACACTTTTCCCTATTCTCAACTATAAATACCCCCTCATTCTTTCATTTTTACTCACAAATTCATCAATCTCTCTCAATCTCTCTCTAATTTTCTTCCATAATTGCTTACTTTATTATTGCAATTTCGTGAAAAATTGTGAAGTTGGTGAATTGAAGTATTCAAGTCTTCAAGTCTTCAACGATATTCAATTTTCAAGAAGTTGTTCGTCAATTCGGTAAACTCTTTCCAACTCTTAAGTTTTAATATTATAGTTTTGTTTGTTTTATTTAGTATAGTTATAATTAATATGGACTTTTCTTTGAAAAAAATATTTGGTGGTAAGGGTAAGGGAAAATCTAAAATTGGTGAATCTAGTCGCCAAGCTATTACTCCTCCCCCTGTTACCCGTCCTCCTCCACCTGTTATTCTTGATAGTGATAACCCTTGTTTTCAATTTTCTGATAGTCAATTTTGCCATGATTTGCACCAGGTCAACAATTAGATGAAGAAGTTATGAATGCTCTTTATCCTAATCAAATTATCTTTGAAAATGATGAGGAAAATGATGATTTAGATGAAACGCAGCTGGATTTAGATGATACACCTACTAGTCCTGTTAATAACCCAACTTATGCCCCGCCTGACCCTCCTGTAGTAACCCCTACTCTTAATAGAAAACCTTCTAAACGGCCCGAAACATCTCTTGTTTGGCACTTTTTTACTCAACTAAGAGAACAAAATAAGGCTAAGTGTAAAACTTGTGGGTCTTTGATGGCTCATAAATATACTGGCAACCATAGTGGTACGAGTAGTTTGACTAGACACATATTGAAACACCCTAGAGATAAAGCTAGATATTTACAAATGAAAGCTGCGGAAGAGGGGACAAGTGTAGATACTATGGTTCACCCTAGTACAGGTTCAAATCTAGTTCAACCGGGAATTAATACTGTTATCGGTGGCATTTTATATTATGATCCAAATAAAGATCGTGAAGAATTGGAAAAAATGGTTACTGTTATGTGCTTACCCTATAGTTTTCCTTCTAACCCTCATTTTGTGCATTATATTAGAAGAGTTTATAATCCTACTTATAAAGGATGGCCTCGCGCAACCGTAAAGAGCGATATTTATAAATATAAACATGAATATGAATAATAATTGCACTATTTATTTACTCATATAGATTATCGCATTGCTATTACTACTGATATTGGTAGAAGTGGTAATGACTGTGATTATCTAACTATTAAAAGTCATTGGATAGATGAGGAGTGGATAATGCAAAAGCGCATTATTGCTTATAGAATAATTAATTCATGTCACACAGGTAAATTTATTGCTAACACAGTTGCAGATATTTGTAGATATTTTTGCATTAGAAATAAAATAATGTTGGTTTCAATGGATAATGCTTCTAGTAACACTAACGCTATAGGCTTGCTTACAACTACACTAAATCCTGCATTTAGTAATATTTTTCATGTTAGATGTATTTGTCATATTTACCATTTAATCGTCGGTGATGGAATGAAAGTTTTAAATGTAGAAATTGAAAAGGTTAAAATGGCTCTTAATTGGCTGTTTTATTTAAACCGTAGAAGTAGACTTAGAGACTACTTTAAAAAATGTGATGAATTTGGCCTTAGAGAAAGAAAGGTTCCTAAACCTTGTCCGACTAGATTGAATTACATGTATGAATGTTTAGTTGTTGCATATGAATATAGAAACCCAATAAGCGCAACATATAATGCTCGTGTAGGTGATGATGATGTGATGATGATGATGAGCACCTTACAAATCAAGATTGGACTAATGTTAAAATGCTTCATGTTGCTACAAATGAATTATCTAGGCAATATTATCCTGCTATTTCTAACTGTTTAGTTTATATTGCAGCACTTGCAGATTTATTTACTCAATTTTCAGAGGGTGGAGTAATTTATCAACAAGCTATTAATTCTATAAAAGCTAAGTTTAAAAAATATTTTTTCCCTATCCCCCTATTTTTGGTGTTGCTGCAGTGTTAAATCCTACAATGAAATTAGTAGATCTCACTTTTGGTATTCAAAAATTTATAACGCTTTATCACTTTCAGCTGAGGAATTTGCGACACTTGGAGATGCAAAAGCCTCAATTAAAATAAATGCTCAAACAATTTATAATTCTTATCAACTTGCCTTAGATCATGCTAGACTAAATATTCCAACTCCTACTTCGTCTAGTTCGCAATCATCTAAAAGAACTACAAGCCTAAAAGCCGTTAGTTCTTGGACGGAGTTCAGGGGTTCTCAAGGTGATAATATTGGTGATAGTTCACAACTAAATGAGCTTAAAGTTTATTTGTTGCAGGGACTTGAATAAGAGAATCCCGACGGCTCCTTCGATGTTTTGGAATGGTGGAAGGACAAACAAAAACACAATCCGGTTCTTTCAAGGATGACTCGAGATATTTTAAGTGTTCAACCTTCAACAGTGGCATCGGAGAGCGCTTTCAGTCAAGCGAGACTTCAAATCGGTGATCATAGAGCGTCTATAAGGGAGAGCTTGGAAAAATCAGTACTCTTCAGAGATTGGATCCGTTCGGAAAGAAGAAATTTTGGACTTGCAGAATCACAATCGGAGATAGACGAAGCTTATGAAGAAATACTAGCGGAACTTGCGCAGGATGCTGCTTTGCCCGGAAGCGGTGATGAACAAGCTTCTTTTCCACCACCACTAACGGAAATTCCTCCGGACCTTGAAGGATTTATGAGATTTGTTAGAGATAATACATAGACTAATATGTAACTTATATTTTGGCACATCTTCCTTAGTTTTTTTTCCTTTTAATGGTGGTATTAGTACCTTGTTGTGCTCATTCCATTGGGGGGAGGAAGACTAAGAAAGATATTTCCATTTTTTGTTAATGTCGTAATAGTAAAAATTATAAGACATTCCCTTGAATATTTCTTTGCAATTTATTTTATGTTTAAATTTGATATAGTATATATATTATATATCTAATACATATAAGCTATATATAAGGTACTATATATATGTATGTATGTGTGTGTGTGTGTGTGTGTGTGTATATATATATATAAGCAATTTATATTATTATATACATATATAGTTTATAAGAAATTTTTCTAGATTAAAAAAAATTAAAAAAAATAGTCCGGAACGAAAAAACATGTTTAGGCCCGTTAGGCTCGTGGGCCCGGCCCATTTAGCCCAAGACCATGTGGGCTTAGGACCGCAGTGGGCCGGTTCCACTCATTTGGCCCGTTAGGCCTGGGACTGTTTGACCCGGGACCGCCTCAGCCCGGATCGCCTAAGCCCAGGCTCGTTTGGCCCATTTAGGCCCGGGCCTAGACCACAATACAGCCCTAAATTTGAATGATTATTGTATGAGAGCTTTTGAATTTTTGAAGCTCAAGTTGACAACTACTCCCATCATCACCGCTCCAAATTGGAGTGTGCCTTTTGAACTCATGTGTGATGCAAGTGACGTAGCGGTTGGGGCTGTTTTAGGGCAACATATCAACAAGGTTTTTCATTCGGTCTCTATGCTAGTAAGACCATGAATAGTTCCCAAGTCAATTATACCGTTACGGAGAAAGAGCTCCTTGTTATTGTGTATGCAATTGAGAAGTTCAGCCAGTACTTGATGGGGCAAAAATTATTGTCCATACGGATCATGCAGTGTTTCGTTATCTTATGAGCAAAAAGGACTGCAAAGCTCAGTTGATGAGATAGGAGCTCTTGTTACAAGAATTTGACATTGATATCCTAGATAGAAAAGGTAGTGAAAATCAAGTGACGGACTACATGTCTCGTTTGGAGGAGGAGGGGAGGCCGCATGATGGCCTTGAGATCAATGGCTTTTTCCTTGATGAGAAACTTTTGGAAATTTCAATGAAAGAGGTGCCATGGTTCGCGGATCTAGCAAATTTTCTTATGTGTGGAATCATTCCGGATGAATTCTCTTCAAGCCAAAGGAAGAAGCTCAAATAGGATTGTCAAGACTATTATTGGGATAAAGTATACCTTTTTCGGATTTGTACGGATGGGTGATTAGAAGATGTGTACCGAAAGAAGAACCAGATAAAATTCTTGGGGCTTGTCATTCTTCGCCATATGGTGGTCATCATGGTGGAGCAAAAGCGGCGGCCAAAGTGCTTAGTTGCGATTTCTATTGGCCTACTCTTTACAAAGATGCTAGTGAGTTAGTGAAAAGATGTGATGAATGTCAACGGGTCGGTGGAATCTTAAAGAAAAATGAAATGACTCTCACAACTATTTTGGAGATTGATATTTTTGAATGTGTGGGGTATTGACTTCATGGGCCCTTTTGTGAGTTCTTGTGGAAACACCTACATCTTGGTCGCAGTGTATTATGTGTCCAAATGGGTTGACGTTGTTGCTTAACACAACAATGAGCTGAGAAGTGCGGTGGCTTTCTTGAAGAAGAATATTTTCACAAGGTGTGGTATTCCACGTGCAATTATAAGCGATGAGGGGTCACATTTTTGCAACAAAACTTTTCGACACTTTATTTAGCAAGTATGGTGTTACTCACTATGTAACGACTCCCTATCACCCACAAGCTAGTGGGCAAGTGAAAATCACCAACCAGGAGATAAAGAGCATCTTGTCCAAAACGGTGAATGCTAATTGGACAGATTGGTCCAAGAAGCTTGATGATGCATTATGGGCTTATCAGACGACTTACAAAATACCTATTGGAATGTCACTATACCGGCTGGTATTTTGAAAACTTGTCATCTTCTGGTGGAACTAGAGCACAAGGCCATGTGGGCTCTAAAGAAGTTGAATCTTGATTGGGATGTAGCCGCTAACCTGAGGGTTGCACATTTGAATGAATTGTATGAGTTCGAGTACCATGCTTATGCAATTTCGTCCTTATACAAAGAAAAGATGAAATATCTTCATAATAAATACTTTTGGAACAAAGAATTCAAGGTGGGCGATCTTGTATTGTCGTTTAACTCAAGGTTGAGGATGTTTCCTGAGTCAACAGTCACCAGGTAAAGCACTACTTGGAAAAGGTTGGAGATAGCCACGTTGTGGCGGTCGTTCATTTTACTTAAGGGTATTCTGCATCATGCCGCGACGTTAAATCAAACGCTTCTTGGGAGGAAACCCAAGTTTTTTTCCTTTTTCCTTTTGTAGGTAGGTGTTATTTTCTAGAAACATACGTGAGGCAGGAATCTGCGGCCATAAGTCAAATTGTGCGGACCGAAGATTTCCGCTTGCGGCTGCAGATTAGGCCCTTCACTGTCATCGAAGAGTCTTCGCTTTTGAGACTCCAAGGTGCGACCGCAAGTAAAATTGTGCGGACTGCAAAAATCCTCTTACGGCTACAGATTGACCATTTCTCTATCATCAGAGAGTTCAAAAATTTGGGACTCAGATGTGCAGCCGCAATCCCAAATTTCTGGACCGCATATTCCTTCAACAGCCGCACAACAAAAATGTGCAGACCGCGAGTTCCCATTTACAGCCGCAGGTCAAATTGTGCAGACCGCAGATCCCTTATCCTGCAGGCATGACTCAATTGCACAACCCTATTGTGTCCAATTGTTTCTCCCTTACCTAAATGTCTCATGTATGTGTTTGAACAATGAGTTGCAACTAACAATCTCCTTTTCTTGATATAGATAATGGTTTGACCAAGAGGCCAAGGCGACACTGCAAAAGGGAGAGGTGAATCTTCTCGGGGTCGAGACAAAAGAACCTTGCCCCTTGGCCAGCCCGAGATAATAAGAAAGAAAATAACAGCCGACAGAGGGAGAGGTGCAGACCTCTCTGAATCTATCTCACTTAGGGAGGTGTTAGTGGGAAATTCAGCCTCTGTTCAGGAGGAGCAGATGGCCTCCCAGTCGAGGCCGCATGGGAGATACCAGTTTAGGGACGAGCCGTCTTCATCTCACAGCACCTCCGAGGGATCGGAGAGTGCTAGTCAGGCTTCTGAGCCATCAGCTACACCGGTCCCTGAGGCACAAGTTACACACGATATGCCTCGTGACGGCAAAGGAGGAGATACTACAGCTACTGGGCTTGAGAGATCAAAGAAGAAAGAGGTTTGGGAGGATCATTTTGTCAGCTTGGCCGCCTTCACCAATTTTCGTATTTGGTGGCCAGTGAGGTCGCTAACTCTCGAGTGATAGTTTCTGCTGAAGGATTTGGAGAAATACAACCCAGCTATATTGAGACAGTTTAGGGCATGAAAGGGGTGGATGTGGTCAACCGAGAGAGTGGAGGATGCAAAGGAACACCTCGTCCGAGAATTTTATGCCAATGTTACTCATATCAAGAAAGGGACGATGGTGACCAAAGTACGCAACCTCAAGGTGAGGTTTGATTAGCATACGCTAAATGCATATTTGGGCTTCGAGGATGTTGAGCCGAAGGAGTATCTGAAGAAGTGTGCACTGAAGGAGGAAGTCCGACCTTGGTTGGCTGAGATTCTAGCACTACCAGGGCCACCACCACCATGGATTACCTCTGGGGTTTCCACTCAGCGGAGTACTTTGAGCTTTGAGGCTAAAGGGTGGCAGACCTTTGTTTGTAGTAGGTTGGATCCATGCCAGAATGAGACTCACCTTCCTATCCCTCGGGCAGTGCTTGTGGCTTCCATCATGATCGGTTACCTAATCAATGTGGGTGCCGTGATGTCAGCCAAGCTATCTAACTTGTCTAGTACTGTTGCAGCACAGTCCACTTCTCAGGCACCACAAGCTTCTTCTGACATTGATGAGGACTGAAGAAGATTCTAGACAACCAGAAGACTATTATGGATCCATTGGTGCAGCACGGGTCAATTATTGAGGAGCTGCAAAAGAAGTAAAGAAGAGGAGAAGTCCCAAGTAAGCAAGAAATCAGTGGACAAGCTCCGAAGGGAGGTGATGAGACTTGCTACAGCTGGCGACCTTCCCTTTGACATGTTGCTTGGCCCGCACCAATACGCCCCAAATCCTTCAGCACCATCTGCACCGATAGCACCAGCTGGCCAGTCTGACGAGCTAGGCCTTGCTGCCGACACTACTGAGGCAATGCATGAGATGTTCGCCAACCCAACACGCCGAGATTTGATGATGATGAGATTCAGTTGACGGACCCCGAGGGAGATGGCATTGCTGGGGACACTGAGATGTCCAAGTATCCTTAGGGAGTTTTCTTCACCATCTCCTCATGTACTCTTATTTTGCTAAGCATTAGGGACAATTCTTACTTTTATTCGGGGGGTGGGGGTGGGGTGGGG